>CAIGRS010016417.1:0-20135 GCA_903798395.1 Fraxinus floribunda
GTGTCTCCATGGAGGGAGACACCGTGTCTCCTGTGGCATGGAGACACAGTCCTAGACAAGATTTTTATTTTTATTTTTTATTTTTATTTTTTTAAAAAAAAAAAATTCAAAACCAACCAAAAACCACAATTTCCATATAATCCAAAAATGGCGAAGATCAGATTGCCGAAACTAAAAAAAGAGCAAACAACTAAAATCATTTGTAGAATACATGGAATCACGTCTAATAAAACAAAAGCAGTCAAAAGCACTATTGCAGATATACTGAAAAAANAGTCAAAAGCACTATTGCAGATATACTGAAAAAATAAACCATAGATTTTCTCACCCGATTCATCATAATTCCATGAGAATCAAGTTCTCAGGTCAAAGCTCAATTTGAACCTCTTAGATCGGAAATACAGAAGTGTCCACTACTAATATAGTACGAAAAGAACGTAGCCACAAGATAACACAGAGTTAAGCATACAGTTTAACTAAACCATATGAAAAAAGAGTATGACGTCAATAGAAAGAAAGAAACATCTATATGGTCGAAAAAATGAGGGGGAAGAAGGCCAAAAAACGTGGGAAAACCTTTAGTGGAGTGTGACGTCTGCAAGACACGATCATGACGCGATATAAACAGTTTCCAAACTCTCCCCTTTTAAAATTGTAGTGATCTTGCTCATCGCATGCAGTTTCCGTTAAATTATTAATCTTTCGTGCTCGCTTACCAAGAAATTCAGATACCATTGAACCCTCTGAAACTTTACCTTCAAAAAGAGGACAAATATTAGGAATGAAAAAAAAATATAATTCACAATAATATAATTTATAATTGTACAACTCAACTTGTAACATAAAATTGAAAGAAAATAATTACAAATAAATCAAAAGAGTTAGTAAACTATAGATATCAATACTAACCAGCGGAAGTGATTGGAATGTAGGCAATCACTTGATTCAAAAAATAAAAAAAAAAGAACCTACTTCGAATGGATGATCTAACACAATGCCTACAATTTTGCGAATGATTATTTTCTTCCATAGACTCCTTGCAACTATTTTAGAGAAAAAACGTACTTAGTTCCGTAACAAACAACGATGTGTTTAAAATGATGTTTCAATGCGATAAAAGCAATTTCTGGATGAAATATGTAGTCCTTTAACTTTGTGTCCTTGTTCAAATTTTGGCAGTCGGTTCATACATCATTTCTGATTCAGAATTACAACATTGCAATGAACAAGGTCAATTTTCATCAATTTCAGTCAGACCTTATCTGAGAGAATTGCAGGGCTAACAATGCTTCCACAGAGATTTACAAGAATTGAAAAAAATAATTTTAAACAGCAATTTTTAAAATTTAAAAAAACAAAAAAAAACTATATTCATGTTTCAACCTTTTTGCTATACCCAACTCCCAAAAATATGACAATAATTAATCATTGTCCACCTAGCTCACAAATTGCATCAAAACAAATGGAACAGAACTATTAACCTTCCAAATCTCAATACACCTAATTACACTAACCAAAACAACATCATAAAACAAATCAAAGCCACCTCTATTGCTATAAAGTGAGCAGCCACTGCTACCTTCCCCATAACCATCTCCACCACCACCATATCCACCGGAACCACCTTCGTAACCTTTGGTATTACCGTCATCTAAACCCAATTTGAGAAACACCATAGTAGGAATGAGAATTGAATTTAAAAATAAAATTGACAGGGACAAAAGGGAAAAAAAAAATGGAAATATTTTGAAACTTAAGACTCAAAACTCAATATCCACAAATTCAACTAAAATCGCCTAGAATTCGCATATTGCAAAAAATAGAAAAAATAAAATTAAAAACAGTTTTCAAACTTACAATTTTTAGTATATCGTATATCGCATATTTCAATGCGATAAAAGCAATTTCTGGATGAAATATGTAATCCTTTAACTTTGTGTCCATGTTCAAATTTTAGCAGCCTAACTATACATCATTTCTGATTCAGAATTACAACATTGCAATGATCAAAGTCAATTTTTATCAATTTCAGTCAGACCTTATCTGAGAGAATTGCAAGGCTAACAACGTGGGCAGAGATTCACAAGAATCGAAAAGAACAATTTTAAACATCAATCTTTAAAATGAAAAAAAAAAAACTATATTCATGTTTCAACCTTTTTGCTATACCCAACTCCCAAAAATATGACAATAATTAATCATTGTCCACCTAGCTCACAAATTGCATCAAAACAATGGGACAGAACTATCAACCTTCCAAATCTCAATACACCTAATTACACCAACCAAAACAACATCATACAACAAGATTTAATACTTTTACAAGTACAAAAGTTGCTAGAAACCCACGTGCAAAAAAAGCAGAAAACATCTGTCAACCACAGAAATCACTGACTGAACGAAAACAATAGCAAACAATTCGAATGAAAAATTAATTTTGCACACAAAAGCATAAAACTGTCCAGCTACTCTGAAAGACCACATTAGATTTGAGGTTATCTACCCTCACAATAGCTGTTTTGCGAAAAAAAAAAGGAAAGAAAAAAGAAAAAAAACATGAAATTCGAGATAAGAATGTAGTATACTATAAATTAAACACAAAGTATGGAGCAACAGTAACATTTATAATTAAGCAGAGAATACGTATGTATTTACATGTTCTTCCAATTTTTACCTCTAATCTAAGAGTCTGCACCGTCCGTCACTGCTGTCTAGAGCTCCAATCTCGAAGAGAAAATGACCGATGGTAGGGAATAAAGAAAAACAAAAACTCTGTGATTTTATACCGTCGCACTGCACCTGAAATGGAGAAAATGTGCAAAATCTGTTAGGGTTTCAAAACAAAATGTAAGGTCGTCAGAAAAATTGTAAACAGAGAGAATTAAGCATGGGAAAAAAACTCTTGAAATGGACGAAATGTGTGAAATCTGTTAGGGTTTCAAAAGAAACTCAGAGGTCGCGAGAAAGAAGAGAGAGAGAAAGAGAGAAGCATATAGATCCAAAGAAAATGAGGGGAAAGAAAGCTAAAAAAACTGTTGAAATGGAGGAAATGCGTGAGATCTGCTAGGGTTTCAAAATCGCGAGAACGGCGTAGAGAGAGAGAGATGGTCGAAAGAATGAGGGGTAAGATGGCCAAAAACGTGGGGATCGAAGAAGAAAAGAAGAAGTGGAAGAAAAGAAGAGGTGGAGAGAGAACGCTGAGAGAACTCAAAACAGAGACAGAAGCGTACAAGAAAAAATTGGCAGCGGCTCGACTGATATGACTCGGCTCGAAAACGGCTCGGCTGGGATGGCCAAATGGCTTAGGAACAGTGATAAAAATCCTCCTCTTTTATATATGTAGAGGATATAACATGAGCTAAGTATTTTTTATTTTTTTTTATTTTTTGTGATTTATGGTTGAAGATAACCTAGCTTTAATTAATTTTAATATTTGTGTATGGGATAAAGATATACCCCTAACTTTAGATGATCGATTGAGCTATTTTCACAAAAAATAAATAAATAATATGGTTGTTTGATTTTAATTGACATAGAGATATAGTTAAAACTAATCAATTAGGTTAATTTCGCTTGAAAAAGGTAATTAAGTTCAACACTTCACCCAATAATGTTTTGCATTCGGAGTTATGAATATTGGTGGATATTTGGGTATGATTTGATTAATTAATCGTGATGGATAATTGTCTATTTAGGTATTGAGTTTGATTGAGTTATATTTAATATGAATGTATTTTTCTAACTCGATATGTTTAGTTTAATTGGGTTGGATGAAATTGAAATTAATTTTATTTTTTTTTGTAAACAGTGTGAAATGGTTTGCAGAGCTTGAAACTCATATCAAACCATTCCAAAATGGTATAGATTCGGTTCAAAATCAAAACGTTGAAGGATCCGCATGGCCCTAAACCAACGGTTTCAAAAAACTATTTCAATTCGATTTTGCAAATTGACGATTTCGTTATTCAGTCTTAAAACCACCTATTAAACATCGTGTATTTAATAAATAAAATAGTTCCACGTAATTTTGGAATCGAGCAAGAACTAATGCTTAAGATTCGGAAGGCATAGAGATGTTCGATTTTGATTAAATTTCTCACTCACACGTGAAACCGAATCAACGATTTAAGAACTAAGATTCAAATTTGATTAAATGGATTGCCAATTTTTCATTCATATGTAACTCTAGCAAAGTTTTGAGGTTACAACATAATCGCTAAAATTTGAACAAAAATGAAAATCAAAGTCACGCACCACAAATATTTATTTGATGGTTGAAATACACGTCGTGAGTCCATTTGGACATCCCTATCTTATCCCTATCTCCAATTTTTAACCCACGAACAAATCCAAACATAAAATCTTGAATGTACAATATTGGTGGTGTAGGAGCTCGTCTTGGCAATATCATTGCTTGAAAGAAAGAAATATTGGATCATTTTTTTTGTGCACTGTAAAAGTCCGATCTTTGTAGTGTTGGTGGTGATCGATGACCATTCGTGTTGTGCATGGCCGATGTTCGGGTATGAAGATTTGGGAAGATTTGAAAATTTGCTTTCCTCTCTCCATAACTTTCAATATAGGGACTCTAAGGGTTTGAACACATTTACCTTAGTTTTGAAATATTTTTTTCATGCAAGTTTTTTTTCTCTACTATTGACATATGGAAAATAGGCCCTATACTTTTCTCAAATAAAAAAAAGAAAAAGTAAAGTAAACCTTGCTTGCGTGGTCTATTTCAAGTTTCAACCCCTAAAATATCGTGGACTTCATGACTTTTTAAGTCGTGAACTATTTTGCTAAAATAAGTTTTCCATTTGTGTTGGTCTTAACCGTGTGAAAGATTATTTTCGATTTTCTTTCTTTCCAAGTTGCCAAAAAAGTATTTCCCAATTCTTTTGTTTGTACATAAACCATCACTTCTCCAGTATATAATCAATTTTCGTGTGCCTCCGACACATAGCTCAGTGACGCAAAGGACATGAGTGATGTAGTTTCAGGTGAACTGACAGTAACGGTGTGAGAGTTCGAATCCTGCATTTAACAAGGTTTGAAATTAGACTTTTTGTAGATATCGGTATATCAACTCATATATCTTGACCTGTTGAGACATATCTCATGATTTATTTCATCCATAGTATTCTAAGGACGTCTCGATGGACCTCAAGATTGGGGTTAACCTTTTTATAACCAATTCTCGTGCATCATGTAGCGCAGAGTCGCATATATGTTTCACACGCCGACCCTGCAACATATTCCTTGCTTTTCTTCGAATCCCAGCAATAAAATCCCAACCTTTTACTGTTTCCCACCATAAACGCATTTCAATTCCCGTAAAGATCGCAGCTTTTTCAACCTTTGCCGAATATAAAAATCCTGATTTCTCGAATTTGATAAGAAAAGGAAATAAATCTCAAGTTGCCCTTTTGAATTCCAAGCATTTTTGCAACTTTTTTGTTGAATCAAGCCTTTTTTTCACAGAGTAATTACTTGAATTCCTCTCCCAGCTGAGCTCCGAATAGTGAATTTCAGGGTTCTTCGAAAAAAACATTTAAATTTAACCTAAAAACTCCAAAGATTGAATCCCGTCTCAATAAATCTCTGAAGACTGAATCTTAGTTTGTCTATTTAGTTCTTGATTTCTCGAACCAGTGTTTCTGTATTTAAGCTTAAGGGCCATTTGAAATAAAGCTTAATTAGTTGAAAATTTTGGGGGATTAATATTTAGATTTAAGGAGTTTCTGTATATTAGAGAGCGGAAAAAGGAGGAAATATGGAAAAATACGAGCTTGTGAAAGATATAGGTTCTGGTAATTTTGGTGTGGCAAGGCTTATGAGGAACAAGGAGACGAAAGAGCTCGTGGCTATGAAATACATCGAAAGAGGACACAAGGTTTGTACTCTCTGTATGTTCTAACAGATCACTGATAATGTTATCAATTTTCAGTTACTAACTTACTATGGAATATTGTGTTTTGTGGGCGTTGTGTGATGTGTGTGTGCGTGTGCGTGTGCGTGTGAAAAGCTTTTCTATATTTCAGGTTTCTTTTATGTAGATGTGTATATGATTTATATGAGATTGAATCTTGTTGAAGTTTGTGAATTGGTGCTCAACTTCATTAGTTTTTTGGTGTAGATCGATGAAAATGTAGCACGAGAGATCATCAACCACAGGTCACTTCGGCACCCAAATATAATTCGGTTCAAGGAGGTGAGTAACTTTTCCAAGCTATCTCCTGGATTATTAGGGAATTAAGTAAATTTATGGCTGTTAAGTTTTCCATGCTAATGATATGTTTGGAAGTTGGATTAGTTAGTACTTGATGGTATTAAATAAAAAAAGGTAAAATTTTGTCCACTTTTCTCTCCAATACAATCTAATGCTGCTCTAAAGGTTTCATTTCATTTACTCTTCTTGTTTATGGTGGCGGGCGTATAATTTTCAGGTTGTTTTGACTCCCACCCATCTTGCCATTGTCATGGAGTATGCAGCTGGTGGTGAACTTTTTGAGAGAATCTGCAATGCTGGAAGATTCAGTGAAGATGAGGTATTATAACACCCCCTCCACACTTTCTCTTCGCTGTGCTGCAGGAAATTGGGGTCATGGGGACTAAAGAAACACAAATGTTGGGATTCTAAACATTGTATTTTCTTATGATTAACGGGTTCCACTTCAAATTTTTAGTCCAGGTACTTCTTTCAGCAGCTTATATCTGGAGTTAACTACTGCCACTCCATGGTAAGTGAAGATTAGTAATTTGTTAACCTGTACCGTACTTGTACATCATTTATCTTGCATATGTTTGCATATTTTGCTACTATATTTCCTTGATTTCCGCTTGATCTGCAGCAAATATGCCATAGAGATTTGAAGTTGGAGAATACCCTTCTGGATGGAAGTCCTGCTCCCCTGCTAAAAATCTGCGACTTTGGTTACTCAAAGGTATTGCACTGTCATCCACAAAGTTTGTAATTGTTGATTATTTGAAATAACTCTCTTGCTTTGCCATTTCAAGCACATTGTAATTACTATGTTTGCATTTATATTCTTTAGTCATCTCTGCTGCACTCAAAGCCTAAATCAACAGTTGGCACGCCAGCTTATATTGCTCCAGAAGTTTTATCTAGAAGAGAATATGATGGAAAGGTAAACACGTCGTTACATATTGGTACTGGTGGTACTCAATGTTTCTCAAATTTCCTTCCATATTCTTTTGTTTTAGTTATCTCGATTATGTTCTTTAGTTTGTCGAGGCTACATATTTCCAATAATCATGAAAATAGATTTATATTATTTGGAAATTTAGATGTTTGCTTTTGATAAATTTATAAGAGTTCATTAACCTCGCAATTAGCTCGAGGTAAATACACCCTTCAGTAAACATTGATTTGGTGTATTCTCTCCCTCTAGGCACGCATTTGTGTCAGAAATATTGCTCTTCAGGGTTTGTTAACTTTCCTCTGTGTTTATCTTGTTATTCAGTTGGCTGACGTGTGGTCATGTGGAGTGACACTCTATGTGATGCTGGTTGGAGCATACCCTTTTGAAGACCAAGATGATCCAAAGAACTTTAGGAAAACTATCCAAGCAAGTTTCTTCATTTGATCTTTTTAGATTTTACGAGGCTCTAGTATTTTACATTCCCAAGGGACATGAAAAATTGTTCTGATTGTTGCTAACTCATCCTTTGATGTTCTTTTCCAGCGAATAATGGCTGTTCAGTACAAGTTCCCTGACTATGTTCACGTATCTCAAGATTGTAGGCACCTACTTTCCCGCATATTTGTTGCCAATCCAGCCAGGGTATGTACACTAATAACGACTATTAAGTTTGTTTGAAAACTGATTTCAGGCTTATTTGGGTGGACACCTATTATAAGCTAGGCTATACTATATTTAGTATTTACTACTATTGTTACACCTAAAGAGTGATGGTAAATACCCCTTTGTATACCTTCGCTTACCACTCACTTATGTCATTGGTCCCCTTGTTCACAATGGGAATGAAAATTATTTTTACTGTCGTGAATTTTGTTGATAATATGCCATAGGAAAATGAATTTAGCATTATTTCAAATCCTTGCTCAATGCCTTTGCCTTTATACTTGTTTGTCAAGGATAAAGTAACTGCAGAAGAAAGCTTCCATGAAATTTTGGTTGCATCTGGTTTTATATTGTCATGTGACATGAAATTTTGGTTGAATCTGGATAATTCTTTTATCTTGTCTTGTGATTGATAATTTTGCAATTTTAGTTTATGCTGGATTATTTCATATATGTTACTTTATTATTATTATTATTATTGAATAAGTTAAAACTTCAATGCCCACTCCACTCCACCCCACACCCTCATATACATAGTTGAGCATAGGAATGCATCCATTTTCCATTCCAATTTCTCCAATTGATGTATGTTTGGTTAGGTAGATTACATAGTACTAGACAATTATTAAAGAAAACAAAAGTTAAAATCTTGTCCGTTGCAGTATGTTTTATTTATCTACACCACTTGCCAAACTTTACTTAGTTTTGTTGTAGCGATAGGAAGATATTCTGGATTTTGTATATTGGTTTCATACGCAAATGTATCACTATATGGATGTTGTGTTGGTGCAGAGAATTACAATCAACGAAATCAAGTCACACCCATGGTTTTTGAAAAATTTGCCAAGGGAACTGACTGATGCAGCTCAGGCCGTGTATTATCGAAGAGGAAACCCTACCTATTCCCTTCAAAGTGTCGAGGAAATAATGAAAATCGTGGAAGAGGCCAGGACGACTCCTCAGGCCTCTCGTTCACTTGGAGGCTTTGGTTGGGGAGGCGAAGAAGATGAGGATAAAGATGAAGATGTAGAAGAGGAGGACGAAGAAGACGATGATGAGTATGAAAAACAAGTGAAAGCCGCACATGCAAGTGGAGAAGTGCGTCTCTCTTGAGGCCTCCTATCTACCTCTAGTCGAATTATATCTGAGTTTTCATGGTAAATAAGTAAAAAGCGTGTAAATTTTAAGAGACTTGTGCTTTTGAATTACCGGGTCAGTAAATTTGGATGATGAAGTTTGAGCGTGTTTGTGTAGAAATGGTGTGACGGTATGAATTTGATCTTGTCGATGGATTTCGATGTAGATTTGAAAATTATGGTTACTCCAGTTTGTGTTGTTTTCTGGATTATCTTCTGTTGGGATTTCTGGTTCAACTGTGAATTTTGATCCAACTCTTCGAGTATGAGAAAAGTTTTAACGGAAGTGGAAAATAGTTTGCTTATTTAGAGTATATTTGGCTAGTTGTAACAGAATGTCCTGCTAGAACCTGAAGATGAATCATCAACGAATGACTACAGATGATATTATGCTAGATGGAACCACCGTTTAGGGTACCAAATCGATTCTCTTATAAAAAGGGTTTGTGAATGAGATGTAATGCACTCGAATTTAGAGTGACACCTACAAAATAGACAACCTGGAGGGAATTCCTCTTGCATTTTGAGGTCCTATTGCATCACGGGGTGAGAATGAATGTGGAAAGAAGATCAAAGAATCGTGTGTTACTATAGTTAGATGTGATCCTCTACAAGAGGAATCACTCTCAATCAAAGAGGTCGAGAGTAAGAGTAAGCTCTTCGAGCTTCGCTTCATTCGCTCGAGGGGGCCGCACATTCCTACGCAATTAGATATATAAACAGTTTGATTGTTCTTATCGAGTTAGCAAATCTAAAGTCATTCTTTCTATGATTAGGCCTCTTTCGCTTTCATAAAGATAGATGCTTTCTTGGACAGGGTTCTCTTAGGCATTTTAGCTATATGATATTCTTCTTCTTCTAGTAGCTATGTATCTAAATTGAGTATCGTATCAAATGATATGATTTAGTACTGATAATTATCTAAAGTCTGAAAGAAGTGTAAAGTGGAATCTAAACACAGTTTCTTTGATCCCTAGCTAGGCCATCGATAGCTTCGACAAAATTTCAATCATCTAATTCCTCCGATGACTTGTTTTCTTCCATAAGGATTTCGCAGGAAAATACATAGTCTTGAACGACAATTTTACCCTTTGGTGATAATTTATAGCAGGCTTGTGGATTCATAAATAGAGGACACAAAAGGGAGAATTATTATGATGAGAGAGAGAGAGACTCGCATAAAGAGTTATCGATATTACGAGATACGCATACATAACATGTGTTGATCATGATATTTTCTATTTACTCACGACTATTTTGAATGGACGAATATAAGAAATGAGAGACATACATATCGATTTTTGTTAAGATTTGAGGTTCCATTTTAAAAGGTCAATCTTATTAAGGACATGTCTGGGAGCAATTTTCCTCTCAAAGAAATGGATTTTCTGACCGTTAACTCCCCAAGTCAGCCTCAAACTTTGACTCTTCCTCTCACATGTGGGCTCCACTGACTGTAGCAAACAGTGACAATATCAATTAAAATTTGGCCAAAAATGGCTCCCAGACAGGCCCTAAGAGTAGTCCAAAATTTTTATTAATTGATCTGTGTTAACATCATTTATCGATGTAGAGTCTTAACGGGATCGAATTGTTCGTTGGAGCATAATGAGCTCTGATACCATGTTAAGATTTGAGATTTCATCTTAAAAGGTCAACCTTATTAAGATGAGTAATCCAAAATTTTTATTAAATGGTCTGTATTAACATCATTTATCGATATGGGATATATATCCCTTAACAATTTTGTCCCCACCTTGTTAGGTTGCTAGGCCAAACAAACCTCAAAGGGTAAAAATGAAAAATCACGGCTTCATAAAATACATCGTAGGTCTCATCCCATGACTGAACACTAATCCCCGATTTGTTGTAGTAAGAAAATCAAATATTTAGTAGAGTTTGATATTAATAAAATGAATATTTGAGACATTAATAAAAAATTGTGAATTTCATAAAATATGTGATTTTATTAAAATCAAGCCACACCGAACCTGGTCTAAATAAAAAAATGCAACTCCACTAGTGATAGTCCAAATACAACCAACCAAGTCTATGGGCCGAGTCTAAATGAGATCAACAAAGCTCCAAATAAAATACTTTTTAAGTGTGTGCTGTTGTGTTGTGTGTAGGGGTAGGAGTAAGAGTAGACGTGAATTTGGTTGGGTCGATTTCTTATTCAACCCAAACTCAAACCTAACCTAGCATTATAAGTTTAAAATGTTTTTATATGTTGGTTTTTATTGGTGTTTAACATAAAAATATGCCGTTTTTAAGTGTTTAACATGTTTTTATGACATTTTAACAGATTTCTTGATGAGTTTTTTACGTGTGAACATATTTTTATATGTAGTTTTTTGGTCTTTTAACATGTTTTTATTAGGGAACAATACATATTTAATGTGTTCGAAAGATATAATTTCAAAATTAAAAAAAATTGTTTCAAAATTTTAAAAATCGGGTCATAATTAAATTTTATTAAATAAATTAATTAAGTATAATATTTTATTTATTAAGTATATCAAGGTCACAATATTATACAATTTATGATTACAATTACATACTAGTTACAATCCTAAAACATTATAGTACACAGTCACAAATACAAATTTTATAAATTACAACTTATTTATCAATCACAAATTATAAAATTAATTGGTTAGTATTATTTCTTGAACACAAATCATAAATTTTATAAACACAAATTATCAAATTAATAAGCCACGTATTATTTATTGGTCATAAATCATAAATTACAAATTACAAATTTTATATGTCACACGATCACAAATTATCAAATTAATTTATATCACAAATTATCAAATTAATTTATCACAACTTAACAAATTGTGAATCACGATTACAAATTTTAGTCGTAATCACGCATTTTTTAGGTTATATTATTTATTGGTCATAAATAATTTATTTTATCATGATACCAACCGAACGTCGTGCCACATCACCACTACTGCTAGCACCACCACCATTTGTAACTACGACCATCACCACCACCTGCACAACCGTTGCTATCACCATCGCCACCGCCATCGCCACCGCCACCTCACAATTACCATTACCACCATTTGCAACCCCCCAACAACTATTAACAAAAACCATCCCAAAACGTCAGCTAAACAACAAATCAGGGGAGTAAGAAACCACCCCCAAAACTTCATCGCTGCTGCAATGACATCGTGAGCGAGTTGAGTGCTGCGCATGGCGGTATGTACAACAAGTATCACTGCACAACGTGCTCACATCGTCGCGCCAATGGTGGCCTTCCATTGGTGGTGTATGATTGATAAAGAGAAAAGAGCGAGGATAGAGAGAAATGATTAGGGTTTGGAAAGTGAAATGTGGTGGGGTGAGTTTGTAGATTTATTTTATTTATAATATTATTATTAATATTAAAAAATTGAATTATCACCTGATTTTTTAATAAAAAACTTTTACATATGATTTTTGAATTGAAAAGTTAGAAAAAAAAAATGCGTGAGAGTAATTTTTACTTTTTATTGTCAGTTTTTTTATTTTTTCAACAGGTGTTTACAAAATGGGCCTCCAAACTTGGTTGGGTTGGGCTTCATACCATAAGCGGGTTGGATTTGGGTTGACCAGAAAAATCTATCCAACCCAACCATGCAGAAAAATCTAGCCAACCCAACCATGCCAACGCATAGTTGTGTGGGATACCAGCTTTTATAACTCACCTTCTTCCTTCCTGAGTTATTAACTTTAGTTCCAAAAAGCTCAGCTTTCTCTCGCTTCATTTCCATGGCGGCTCAACCAAGAGGCGCTAGGGGTAGGGGAAGGGGCAGACCTGTTATTTTGGTGGTATACACTGTTTGTATGCGAAACCATGCAGCACCACTTGGAGGATATGCGGTTGACGGCTGTGGAGAATTTACACCAACCGGAAGCGCTGGAACTCCCGAGGAACTCCTGTGTGCCGCATGTAATTGCCATCGGAACTTCCACCAAAGGGTCATGATGGAGATTCCACCACCACCACCCCGCCGAGCACCCAGAGCCCCTCGCCGTGCCAATCCAGCAGCAGATTTACCTCCACCGCAGTCAGCTGTTGAAATGAATTATCCGCTTCCGAGTCCACCATTGAGTGAATCTAGCTCCGACAGTTGAATGATAAATGCTGTTGGTGGCGAGAATTTCAGATTAAGAACTGAGAATAAGAAAAAATAATAAATGTTCCGCTAGGGTTTATCGTTATGTCAAGAAGGAATGTATGTCGAATATAATTTCGTACTTTCGCTTAGTTCTTCGATCATGGCTGGCGTTTTTCAGATCTCTTTCTCTATATACACATACATTATCCAAACCCTTTCAATTAGGCATATACATTTGTTCCTGAAAATTTTATCAGAAAAATTAAAGAGCAAATTAAATTGATAATCAAAATCAAATTCAAATTTTTTTTTTTTTTTTGCCTTTTTCTCTCAGATATGGAATTTAATTGTCTGGTTGTGATGAAGAAATTTGTGAATTCGACGCGAGGCCCTGAATCCCGTTAGCATCTGTGATATTACGTAGAATTACTCTATCCATAAAAGTTAAATTTATAATAATTATTAGAATTATTACCAATAATGAGTATATCCAAACATTTAATAAAAGTAGGATTAGTTCGTATTTTGTACTAACCACATATGATTTTCATAATTCAACTAGCACGAGGGTATCTGCTAGTAATTAATGTAAGATTTTCTATATAATTTAGATTATTAAATTATTGAGTTTAATTACCTTACAATAAATAAAATCCCAAGTTCAGATAGTTATGGGTTTATTGCAGATGCAAGATAGATTACAATACTTCATGGTCAAAACCTATGTTAATTTTGTGTTGGAAGACACTACTTCACATTTTGAAATTCAAGATGATTTGATATTATTTATTACTTTATGAAGGGTGTATTTTTATTTTTTATTTTTGGTACACTAGATCGCGTGATTTAATATGAAATCCAAGACAAAACGACAAAATGAAAAATCTATAACTGCTTTTGTAGGTAGCGGTCATCACTCGTATTGTTACCTTTCATTAATAATTGGAGATCCAAGTGTTGATACGGTTTCAAGATAATTTGGTTGAAAACGTGTCAATCGTCGCGTAAATTTCCCTTTCTCTACCATCGTTAGCAACTATTCGACAAATGTAGCCAAGAATTTGTCGCTTGTGCTAAAGTGCTGACTTTGGTTCCGACGAATGCCATTGATGACATCACATGCATGATTACTACCGACACTTTATGGAGGACCCTCTTTTCTTTCAAAAATCGATGTATATATGCCTTGTGACTACAAGGAAGAATGGACTCGAATTTGGGCGAAACATTATCTCTTGCAAGTATATTTATTACCGTATTGTCTTGTATACCAATAATAAGACTCTGTTTAGTTTAGATTGATTTAATGAAAGTTGACGAAATGTGCCGCTGAAAAGTTGTTGGTCTTATGAAATATGTGATATAAATTAATTGTTAACTTTGACTTATTCAATTAATTCTGGTAGACATCCCAAGAAAAAAAGAAAAAGCAATATCATTTGCGTATTCAATTGTGTGTGTTACCAACTTCTTTAAATGACCTTGTCTCCTTCTCGTCTACTTAACTTTCACTTTCAATAGAATTCAGCTTTAGTGCATTTCCATGGCGGCCAAACAAAGAGTAGGTAGGGGTAGATTAACATGGCGTATTTGCATAACCATGCAGCACCACTTGGCTGCTTCGCAGTTGACGGCTGTGGGGAAAGCAGCCAAGTGCTACTGCATGGTTATGGACTCGAGTCATTTCAATGTGCCGCCTGTAACTGCCACAGGAACTTCCACCGGAAGGTCGAGATGGAGATTCCTCCACCCGCAGCCGTCGACCACCCAGAGTACAACAGGACACCAATCTAGCTGCTGCTGCAGCAGTGCAGCTCCTCCTCCTCCTCAACGCTGCCTCAGCCAGTTGTTACATTGAATTATCCGCTTCCGAGTCCACCGTTAACTGATATAAGCTCCGAAGTCCGAAGATTGAGTTTAATGTAGGAAGCCTTACAACAAAAATGGCATGATTTTTAAATGTTCTTTCTGGTCAGAATTAGATGAAAATCTGGAAGGAAGAAAGTACAGTGATTTCATCGTCATCAATAATATTAGGGTTTCTTATATGTAAATTTGCACTTTTATCCTCAACCTTTACAAATTATTATAATTTATCCTCAAGTCTTTTTTTAGCATCAGACATTTCAATCTTTGATTTAATTGCAAATGCCATTAAATCCGCATGAATTGAAGATTATCCTCATATTTAAATAAACCAAAAAAATAATAATAATAATAACAAAGCAATTATGCCCCTATTTGGAATAGACAAAAATTAAATTTTTAGTGAATTTTGATAAAGTTGATGAAATGTATGATTAAAAAGCTGTAAATCTAATAAAATATGTGATTAAAAATAAATGTTAACTTTAATTTAGATTAAAATCTTGGTTTTAATCCTTACTGAATATGGGTTAAATGAAAAAAATAGATAGAAAATTATAGAGGGCCCTAAATCTTTTTAAGCCCCTGTTTGTTTTGCATTAAACATGTGGAAAGTAGAAAAAAAAGGTCATTACTTTCAAATGTCCCAGCTGAGATAAATGGTCAATTATGGTGGCTGAAAAATATGAAAAATTAATGCCAAACAAACAGGGGCTAAAATAAACAAATAAATTACAAAACAATTAAAAACAGTTGACAGAAAGAAAAATTTAGGGAAAATGGAAAAGAAAAATGTTCTTCTCCCCCCACCACTTACAACAAAAAAATTCTGCCGCTTTCATTTATTAATGAATAATACTATTTAGTCTCACTGAAATTATAACTTTAATCTATATGACGCTAATCTAACATTAAATGATAAGTAAATTAAACTTAATGAATTATTTAATTTCACATTTTATTAAACCTATCAACTAACATCACATAAACTGAAGTTATAACACAAAGCGGTTGAATGCCATCCCTCTTAATTAATATTTGCATTAATTAGTTGACAATGATTTTGGTGGCTTTTATGCTTGGAAAGAGTGATGGAACTGAACTCCATTAATTGGCTTTATAGCGAGTTACTAAACTCCTGTTTAGGCTTTTTGTATGTATATATGTACATTTTGTATGACACCATTGTTGACTTTCCTCCCTATGTGGAGGATATTTGTGTAGTAATGTAATTGATGAGTTTAAAATTAAGAGAGTATATGTTGTCACGTGGAAGAGTGAAAATGTAACGTGATTGATTCTAAAATATATTTTCACCAAAATCACATTTTAATGGAATCCAAACAGAACTTAGGATTTATTTGAGCCCCATTTTTCGCTGTATAATCCATGTTTTAAAAGGTGTAATGTGAGGTAATGCTTGGATGCCAAACTATGAGTTAGACAAGGTGCAAAAAACGTAAAAAAAGTGTTTTTTATCTTAATATTATTATAATTTTTAATCGTTTAAAAAATTATTTTATAATTAAAAATAATGCATATCAAATATCTAAAACAGATTTATAAAAAAATAATACATTTTTTTTTTCAAAAGTTTCCAACAAAAGGATAAGTTTCAGTCTTTTAGATGTAAATCAACATTTAAGTTTTAATTTTAAAGAATTGTAAAAAAATTAAAAAAACAATAATAATGAAAAAAAGATAATAATGAGCGCATGATGCGTGGGCACGCATTAGCGGTCAACGAATGATGTTGATTGCTTAACAAGGCCCCAACCACTTGGCTTGGCTTGGCTTTTCCGCCGCACATAAGGGCGTCGCCTTTTAGAACGTTGTGTATAATGCATTTTGGAATGGTCGCAACTTTTTTT
This sequence comes from Fraxinus floribunda, assembly GCA_903798395.1. Classification (NCBI taxonomy): domain Eukaryota; kingdom Viridiplantae; phylum Streptophyta; class Magnoliopsida; order Lamiales; family Oleaceae; genus Fraxinus; species Fraxinus floribunda. The sequence continues at coordinate 16,821 of CAIGRS010016417.1, forward strand.
AGAAAAATAAAAATAAAATTAGGTAGTATGTGACTTGTGAACTGATTCTGATAAATGATTACGTCTCGGGACTAAGGTTCTGCTAGCGAAAAGTTCACATGTTAAATAATAAATATCACCTGATTTTTAATTTTTTTTATAAATATTTTAATTTTGAAATTGTATTCTTAAAATTATTGTTGTAATGAATTTTTTAATTTAGCTGAAAAGGTTGATTAAAATTAGAATAAAAATTGATAATTAATTTTAATCGATTCACAACTTTTCAATTATACGTTTTTTAACTCATTAAAATTTAATTTTTTTCATCTGGGTGTGTTTGAGTCGCATTATTTTGAAAGAATGTATTTTGAAATAGTAGATTGATGGAGAATGTGTGGTTGAAAAAGAAGGAAAAGTTATTGATGTGATGTAAAATATTATTTTATTGAATAATGTGTGGTTGAAAATGAGTAGAAGAATGAGAATGAAAATTATAATGTGGCTCAAACATGGACATAATAAACTTTATGAGATTTTTCTATTATGATGCAATACCTGATTTGTGTTTCTTTACTAGTCAACATATTAAGCTTGTTTGGTTTTAGATTTTTTGGAGGAAGAATTGATTTTGAATAGTGATATGATGGGAAATGTGTGGTTGAAAAAGAAGAAAAAATTATTGATGTGATGTAAAATATTATTTTATTGAATAATGTATGGTTGAAAACGAGTAAAAGAATGAGAATGAAAAATTTAAGGGAAAAATTCATTTATCATATTTTTACTATACACTAAACATATAAAGATATATTTATAATTCAGTTAACCCACCCCACATCCACAATTCCTACCGCTCCGGTGATCGTTTCGACGACTACTCTGAATTCGGTGACCGTTCCGACGACTTTTTGATTTCGACGACTATTTCGACGATCGTTCCGGCTACTTCTCCGATTCTGGTGACTATTCCGATGACCATTTCAACTACTATTTCAGTAATGTGACCTGTATTTTTGAACAATGCCTCTACAAACACATGTGACCTGTTAATATTGAGTTGTAACCCATTTACATTTATTTGTGACCTATAAAAAATGACTGACTTGTGAACTTAAACCTATAACAAAGATCTGTGACTTTAACAACGAGTTAATTAGCTATAGTTGACTACCAAACTAATTGATCATATTGATCTGTGACCCGTCTATATTTATTTGTGACCTATACCGTGACTTGTGTGAACTCAAATATGTGACCTTAACAACTCATATTGGCCACAACTTATTTTTCGGTCACAAATTAAGAATTTTATAGGTCATAGATTAATTTATCGGTCACAACTTAATCAATTGTAAGTTACAGTTCGAATTTAAGGTCAAAGTTAAATAATTGGTCACAGGTCAACTAATGGGTCACATACCACCACCCCCTCCAATGTCTCCACCGCCACTTGCGACCATCCTCACACGGTTGCCGACGACACCACCAACAACAATAACACCACCACCAACAATCACCTCCATCGCCACTAGAAACCATCACCACCAAACACACCAACAACGAACAATCTCCGTCCAATCGTCAAATCCACCACCATCGCTGCAACCAAATCCACAATCGTCAAGGTTGCCGACGACACCACCAACAACAATCACCTCCATCGCCACTAGAAACCATCACCACCAAACACACCAACAACGAACAATCGCCATCCAACCGTCAGATCCACCACCAACAGCAACACTCTTTCTTCATCACAATACCATCACGCCGACACGACGTAAAACCTACCTTATCAGTCATGACTCTGCCTCAGCAATGCACCACTGCGCCTTGTCGCCACCGATGAGGATGGTTCCGATCGCACCACCAGATGATCGTACCACTAGGGTGATGCGCCGTCGCGACACACGCCGGTGCTAGGCATATGATGGTGACGGCACAAAGGCGACGAGAGAGGGGAGATCGACGAGAGACGAGATGGAGAAGAAGTAGAGAGAGAAACGGTTTGGCGGAAAGACGTGGGGTGGTGGAGGGGATATGGTTGATTTATTAATTAATAAATTTAATAATATATTTATCTAATAATAATATATTAGCTAATAAAAGTTCTGATTTTTGAATTAACAAACTTTGGATTTGATTTTGGAAATTGGATTTTTAAAGCTAAGGTTTCCTATAATTTTCACGAATTTTAATATAGCTCAAATAGGGCCTAAACCAAATCGGGATTAATTTCCCTTCACATCCTAGTACGTGGAAATTACATAATTCCAGGTGTTTGAAGATTAGAATTCAAAAATCAGGGACCAAGTTTCATTATTAAAAAATCAAGTAATAATTTTATATTTTATATTTCCCCTTCCATTCTCCCTCCTTCCCCCTCCTCTCTTCTCACCCCTTCCCCTAATCTCTCTGCACCTCTCTTCTCACCCCTCCCCCTCATCTCTCTGCGACGTTGATGTTGCCGGTGCGATGCTACTGTTCAATGAACGGCAGGTGTGTGCGCTGTGGGTTCGTTCAGCACGTGTTCCATATTCTAGTATTTGTGCTTAGAACGATTTTGTCGTGTTGGATCGGCAGCGCAGCGATGTGAAGCGATGGTTGGTGCAGGTGGCAGTGAGTTTGGCGATAATGGTGTACGGATGTTAGTATGATGGTGGCGGATTTGGATGTTGTTGTGATGGTGGTGGATATGGCGATTACATGTGCGATGGTGGGGGTGTCTGTGACCAACAATTAGGCTTATGTGACCTTGATAAACCGACTAAACACTGATTTATCTAGGTGTCTGTGACTAAGAGTAATTTGTGACCAATAAACTGTAACTTACGTGACCCATAGATAAAATGTGACCTTAATTTGAATAATATGTGACCTACAAAATTTTTAATTAATGACCACGAAATAATCTGTAATGAATTAATTTGACGATATGTGACCAGTAAATAAAGCTGTAACTTATAATTATAAATATGTGACCATTAATCTCAAACTGTGACTTTATTATTTTTATTTAATAAATATTCTTAATTAATTAAATTCATACCCGATTTTCAAATTTTCAAATTATTTACCTTACTTTTGAATTGAGGCAAAGAATATAGGGAAAAATTCATGGATCATGCTTTATTTTTCATGAAATAAAAAATCAGACCCAATGGTTTAAATTTACAAAATTCAGATTTTTCATTGAAATAATTAATTATATTTTACAATTAATTTATTTAATTAAATATTTAATTGTAATATAATATAATTGACCTCCCACCCCACCTCCACCTCCACCTCTCCGGTTACTACCCCGATGACCGGCAACTACTCCGACGACCG
>CAIGRS010016420.1:0-12725 GCA_903798395.1 Fraxinus floribunda
TCATTTCAATTTCATATTCAAAATCACATTTGTGCTCTTGAAGTTTTGGTAGATAAAACACAAATGTTTAAGTGTTTTCTACTATAAGACTTCATAAATCTTACAAACTATTTGTCGGGAAATCCTTTAAGCACCAAAATTCATTGAGAGGGGGCAAATATCGTTTGGGAACATGATTTTCATGTTTGAGCCTTCTATATTATTTGGGGTGTGTTTGGGAGAGATTCTCCCATTCTACAGTAAATCAATTTTCATTTTCAACCACACAATCTTCAATAAAATATAATTTTCTATCACATCAATAACTTTTTTTTTTCAACCACATATTTCCTATCATATCACTATTCAAAAATCAATTCTTCCACCAAAAATCCCTCCCAAACACACCCTTGGTGTTTTTGTTCGTGGTTTGATTCAAATTGTTGTTGATATTTGATGCGATTCTTCTTCAACATTCCATGATTACTTGTATCGGTTTCTTNAAACACACCCTTGGTGTTTTTGTTCGTGGTTTGATTCAAATTGTTGTTGATATTTGATGCGATTCTTCTTCAACATTCCATGATTACTTGTATCGGTTTCTTCCAATCTTTTGTGGAAGATCAAATTACTACTACAATATGCAAAAACATCAAGATAAATTTATTATTCTCTTTTGTTTGTTTTCATTGTTTGATTAATATTTGGTCTTAGTTTCATTCATCATGGTGCTGCTATTAATCTTGATTTCTTCTCAATTTCCTCTCATAAGGAAAATATTCCCTACAATAGTTTGTGTACTCTACCACTTTAAACAACTTAACGCTGTGATACCTTTTGTTGGAATTGATCTCATTTTTCAATCAATTATACTAGGTGTACAGAAACTGTACACTATAGAAACACGCTAGATCCATCATTTTTTACAATATTTTATTCACCACTGGAGCCCACCTCCATGTAAGATTTCTAATGCAATTCTGGTGAACTTTTTTCTTTCTGGTAGAATCACTTTTTTTGTTTTCCAATGAGATAGACTTGAATTGGAGCAAATAATTATTTCGTAAGACGTTCATTACAAATGAATTAATTGGCTGTTTAAAAGTGTCAATTTCAACCCAGTTCCCAAAAAACTACACTCAAAAATCAAGAAATGGACTTTTCAACGGCAATCAATTCTTCTAACTTTTACGGAGTGTGGGTTAGTTAATCATTTTCCTTGGCTGCTATCAAGTACACAAATTAACTTAACATGTAAGCTTGAATTTGAGCCTTTTACGTACACTAGAAAAACAGGTTTTGCCTTCTCCTTACGTTTAGTGAAATGATCTTTCCATTTGACAACAATCTTCAATCAAGTGCCATAACCTAAAGGTAACCCCATTCCTAGTGAGCAATTAAGATCACATAATAGTTGTGTAATATCAATATGTTGATTCAAGTGGGATTTATAAATTATGTTCCTTTGAAATCATTAGGCGCCCATATGACCAACTCCCCTCGAGGAAGCAGTCATAAGTCGGGGAACTCCTGGTCACAAATTGCAAAAGTTAAGTTAATTTAAATATCGCGACGTTCAATCTTACGTACGTATGCATCACATATTTTTTTACATGCATATAGACTTGTATCGACTCTGGACGTTCGAATGGCCAATAATTCTCACATCTATTAATGCCCCCTAAGAAAGGGAAGTAACATCTACTCTTGACCACATACCAAGTAACCTAGAATGAAATTTGTCTCTATTCTAAGTGGTAGAAATTGACTTTTGTCTCTATAGACTATAGAGACCTTTCCCTCTTGTCTTATTTCTCTCTTTGCAAGTTTCTAGAAGCCATAAATTATAACAAACTTAAAATGTCGATGATAATAATTAATACTATTTATCAAATAGTGCGCCCACCACTAAAAACATTACAATTGGACCCTTCTGAGGAGCCACAAGGAAACAAGAATAATTTGTTGTCTAACTTCTTGATATCATCTAGCTATAGGATTATTCGAACCGGCCTTCTCAATTTCCCTCCCTTTCTTTCCCTTTCAATCAACCTTATAAATATCTTACTCTATATAATTATATATAGAATTCTCACTCCATAGCTACCCCAATTTTCTTTCTCTGAAAATGGATGATTCTGCAAGTTTTCCAGATCAAGTAGATACAACAGAAGAAGCGGAAGAGACACTTTCTCTTTGTGATTTTCCTCTAAATGTTGACGAACCCGAAAAGAAGGATTTTCCCAAGATTCAAGATCGAAGATCATCGTCCGAACCCTCGGATTTCTTTGAGTTCTTTAGTGATGTTAGCTCCGACATGTCCCATGCAGAAGACATCATTTTCTGTGGTAAACTCGTACCCTACAAAGAACGACCTCTTTTCAAGGATCGTATTCACAATTCTCTTTCTACAGATGATAATAGCCTAAAGACTTTTAATACAAGAAGGTGCGAATCATTGTCTGATCAGAACACGAGATCACACAAAACGAAGAAGTTGATGAGAAACAGCCGCTCTTTAGATTACAGAAAACTACGTCGTAATTCAAGCTTCGTAATGAAATCTGAGGACTCGGAAATTCAAAGAAGTTCATCCAAGAGTTCGACAAAATCTGATGTCCCGGGATCAAAGGTATCGAAACCAAGATGGCATATTTTGATGTTTGGCCTAGTGAAATTTCCACCGGAGATGGATCTACAAGATATAAAAAGCCGGCAGGTTCGCCGGAATATTCCAGGGAGTATGTTTCCGGCTATTGAGACCAGCACGAAGGCTCCAGTTAGCCGGAACGAGCGGAGAAATTCTTGGGGTCATGATTTGTTAAGGGTGTTAAGTTGCAAAAATCATGGTAGCGTGGCCGTGACTGCCTCCATTGATTTTGTGCCTCAAGTTTGAAGAGTTCAAAAATCAATGACGTGACAAAATTTATTATAGCTCGTTAAATTTTTAAATATAGAATATTTACGTTATTGAGAAAATTTCGGGTAGAAGAGAAGATAGTGTACAGTGTGTGCCCTACGCTTGATGTTGAGAAGAAGGATAGGGATTGATAATCAATGAAGATCACGAGAATCACATGAATACCATATTTAATTTTGTTAATTAATTTCTAAGACTATCTTGTTTATATCGGACAATTAATTCTATAGTATATTTATTTTTTCTGTTTTAAATTTTAAGGCATGTTTGTTTCAAATTAAAATTAGATTTTAATTTAAGTCAAATTCAAACAATCAATATTAATGGGTCATACAACTTTTCAACTACACATTTCAAAAACTTTTATCACAATCATAAAAAAAACTAATTTTAATCCCAACCAAACACCGACTTAAATTCAAAGGCTATTAATTGGCTGGTCAAAGTCAAAGCTATTCGCTTCATTGACCTTTCCTTCATACAAAAGTTGAATGAGTTGGTTTCATTATATTTAAACATATTGATGATTCAATATGATTAACGTTCGAACTGTGCCTACTTTTACTTTTTCTTGGCTCGTGGGTGGTCGAACATGTCCAAAAGAATTGAAATACCTCCGTATGTATGTATGAATACGTAATTGTGCGTGTATTTCAGATTAATCGAGTTACGAATAATGAACATTGTATTCAAACCATTTTCTATGTGATGCCAAAAAATGAACTCTTCTTTAGATTGAAATTCGAGGCTTGAAAATGTAAAATTCAGTGTCAACATCATATGACTATCTTCCTAGGATATAAAATGATGAAAGATCAAATTCTAGTTAATTAATTTACTTGATATTAAGATATGTATTAATGAAAATTTGACATATTTTATGCATGGCTCCCAGACCGGGGTTTGTTGTATGTTAAAGCCAAAATAATAAAGAAGTGAAATAAAGAAATCAAGACAAATATTTGATGTTGTTTGGTGATGCACCTACGCCAACAAGGAGCGAAACAGAGATTTTTTATTCAATATGAATAATAGGATTACATTATCAGTATTTATACAATTATACTAATCCTAATTCAAGTCCATACAAGACTTTAGGACCCATACAAGAAAAATATACATGTTACGTACCGCAGCGTTCCAACAATTAAACAGTGAATTAAACCCGATTTAGTCGCTTCACTCCCCTCACTCCGCTTCATTCTGACATCGATCATTTTGATCTAGTAAACCAGTGTTTCACTCTATATGAGTCATATATACAACATGATTTAATGCCTTTTTGATGTTCGAGTAACCCAAAAAATTGCACTTCTGTAATCTTTTATTACATGCCCAACGTTTCGTTTCACTTAAGGGATAAAGCATGGTCCAAATTAGAACTTTCAAAACAATGAAGCGATGAAAACGAGAATGCTTCATTTTCATAAAAAAAAATGTGGTTTGGTGATAGCAAAACATCCTTATTTTGGCGATAGTTTCTAGCTCTCAACCATTTTGTATTCGATTTATCCTAGACAAAATCTTGGGAGCTTTGCTGAACAATAAAGTTTGGAAAGAATTTAGGACTAACGTCCTGTTTGTGCTCAATTTTTCAAAAAATATCGTTCCATAAAGATAAAATTATTTATATTTTCACATAGATTAAGAAAATATAATTAATATTGTTAGAAAAAATATACACACATTAAATAATGGTTTAAATATGATTATTTTATATTTGTTAATAACAAGATACATTAAATATGAGCATATAAAAAACTAAAAAACTCATATACTTTTAAGAAAAATGTTACTCCTACACACCTTGGTACACAACTTGGTACACATTCCTCTCACATGAATGTGAGACCCATGTACCAAGTTGTGTACTAAAGATGTAAGAGTAGCATGGTTCTACTTTTAATAAAGAAAGTGATCTATAATTTGTGACAAATTAAAAAGAAAACCCAATCTATCTTTATGGGACGGGGGTAGTATATTTTTTTGAAATCCATTTTCAATAAAACATTTTCTCATAAAATAATATTACACATTAATCCAAATATTTTTCTTATTTTTAACAGTACATTCTTCAAAAAATCACTATTTCAAAACACATTCTCTCTTTAAAAAAAAAAATTACTTATTTTAATGGGTCCATCATGACTAAGAGGGTGTTTGGTATAAATTAAAATCAGATTTTAAGTGGATTGTGATAGAAGTTTTTGAAATGAGTAGTTTAAAAGAAGTGAGACACATGAGAGATGTAGTTGTATTGATTGTTTGACTTTGACTTAAATTAAAATCAAATTAAAATTCAGCCCAAACATGCCCTAAACATGTAGCTTTAAATAGGCTCTATCATCTTTTTCCTTTTGTTCTTATATTTTTTAATTATTTTAGTGTGTGAGACTAATATCTACACGGTTCCTTCCATACAAAAAACATCGAAGGGACAAATAACAGACAAAATGATAACGTAAACACATAGTAATACCAAACATTTTATAATATCTTATTATGGGCTTCGTGAGTAAGTAAATACGTGTTTGTTCTTGAGAGAATGGGACCATATTTCTTTTTTTGATTATAAATGCAAAGCATTTAAGAACATAGCACATTTCGCGTGAAGACATCCTTAAGTTTTCCGGGGACAAGTACTCATATCAAACAGGTGCAATTTAAAGACAAATTTTATAAATGATAATTTATTTTTAAATGTCAATTTTGTTACGAGAAATAATTCAAATCTTCTTTCCTTTTTTAAGAGATGCATATTTTACTCTCGACATGTTCTTGGCTCGTTTAATATCCTAAATTATAATATTCGATTGTTCATTTAAATGTTAAATTAATCAAATTGCTTGTTTGAGTTTCTATTTAACAAATTGGAAGTAGTTTTGACTTTCGAAACTATACTCTTTCTACCCGATAGAATTGTGGAAAATATGTACTTTGTTTCTTCAATTACACTCGTCGAGCTTTTAGGTGGATGAAAATCTAAATAGAGCGCAGATTCAAAAAAATTGTTGCTTTTATTTATTTGATTGTTAATTTTTTGAAGAAAGGCTCCTTTACTTTTTATTGGTCATTTGGTGTATGAATATTAATTAGATTGTCTATCTGAGTCCATTGCTGGCAAAAAAAACTTTCTTCAGGGATCTCAAATACGTTTATTGAGAAGTCAATGGGTACAAAAATAAAAGATTAAAAACTTGGATGGTTTGTGTATTTCTAATAAATTGAAGTGATTAAGAACATTGTAACATGACAAATATTTGAAGAGTAATACTATTTGTTTATTATTTTGTACATAATGGTGTACAGATAGATGACATTGAAGAGAGATAGAAAAAAATAGACGGAAAAGAAAAGAAACTCGATTATTATAATCTTCATCTCTCTTCCATGTTATCTATCTGTATATCATTATGTACACAATGATATACAAATAATATTACTCATATTTGAAACCAAAGAGGATAGCGGCAAAAGTCATGCGTAATTCAAATTACTGGTTAAAGGTGTGGTTATTATGCACGCAAGTTCACATTAGGCTGGAGGCGCTGTTGGTAAAATGTTTCGAAAAACACAAAGTAAATAGACGGAATAATAAAAGAACATAGAGATTTTTTGCCCTAAGACCTGGAGTTCAACTAAATGGTCTATTCATCATGTTGAACATCCACAAAAGTTATTATCGCTCAAAATCCAATAGAAATCATCAAGAATATAGAATCCACACCAAGAGATTCAACAAATAAACCCTCATACCACTTGTTTTTCTTTCCTATTTTTCTTTCAAAACGATTACAACAGGCAACCGGCGGTTACTACTCAACCAAGAACAGACAAGTAACCATTACACACATTCCACTAAAGATTTTCTTGCATTTTTCTATCGCAAGTGCATGATATCGTAACAAGTAATATAATGAACCTTTGAATCTGGATTATTGTTCCCATGAGTACTATACTTTAGAACTTAATTAGAATTTTCTAACTCCTATTTGATGAAAGTAAACAAAGAATTATATGTTGATGGGAATTTTTGGTTTAAACACTGAAAATTAATTAAAGTGCACACAAAGATTGATTGAGGACTCAAATAATGGAAGGACATTAAGTCCGAAGAATTTCACATATTGATCACCTTTAAGTATTAACTCAAGACTCAAGAGTCTAATGTAGTGTTTGATCGAATTCTTCTATTATATTCAATTTACTCATGTCGAATTCTCATTGAATCTATTTAATTAATCCAATCACGTATCTCTATGTGAATCTACTTTAATTAAACGAAATATAAGTTCTAAGAATTCATATGATGATCGCAATATTTAATATATGCTTCTCTATATGTTATACTAATATACCGAATTTTACTATATATTCTAAATTTTCAGACTCGCCTCTCAATTCGTAAAACATTTACAAAATTATCAAATTAGTGATCAAATAATTCAACGCATTAAATCTATAACAAAATCACATTACATGTATGATAAAATAACAAGAATATTGAATAAAATACATAAATGGCTCAAGTAGATTACATTGTTCGTCATAATATAAAATTTAGCTACTCTTAATGATGAAAGAAGAAAAAAAAAGAATTTTAAATAACGATGTAGAAAAATAAATTAATCTTGCGCCAAGATCTTCTTCATCTTCCAATCAATGCTTCAAAACTTGAATTTCTTGATATTTTCCTCTCTTGAATTACGCTCTTCAATCTCTAGTTGTATTCTTTTTTTCTCATGTGTGGAACCCTCTAAAATTGCCTCATTTTTTTTATTTATACTCCCTTACACGGTTTGCAAAAAATTGGAGTATTTCTGGACTTTTCGTGAGCCTAAACAGTATAACCCTAAAACAGGCAGCGCAGCATCTAGGCGTCGCAATGTGAATCTGGGTAGCGCTTAGGCGCCGGCGCTACCTCTCTGTTCATAGACTTTTGCTGATTTTTTTCCGATAGCGCCTGGGCGCTTGGTTTCCACATCTTCTTGTAAAAAAAATTAAAATTAAAATAAAAATTATTCTTGGCGCTTGGGAGCTCTGAACATGGCACTTATGCGTCATTTTGCCAATTCTTTTCCTTGCCTTTTGCCTCGCTTTAATAACATTTTTACTCTATCTCACCATACATTTAAAACAACGCTAGCAAACATGTCAAAAACGTTCTATACTCATAATATTTAGCCAACAATTAACTTAAAATTTTATAAAACTCCTAAGTAAAAACATACTCGTCAAATCTCACCAAGCAAATTTAAGAGAAGATTACAGACAAAAACCCACACGTTTTCAGAGAGAAGAAGACGAAGAGAGTAAGAGAAAAAAACCTTGTAATGATATTAATAATGAAAGACAATCGAAGCATCTAGAATATAACCATTCATCAATAAATCTCATCCAAAGGCCACCAATCAACCACATGGCATCATCTTGGCCGTTAGTAGTATCAGAACTAAACTCACACTTGCCAAGCGCGAGAATGCACTAAGGTGGGAGGCAACCGGGCTTAGTGGATACATCATTGGGTCCAAAGTGTTAAGCAGATCCAACAAGCGCCGCCACCATTTTTTATTTGGATTGTCAATATGCAAATCCCTCGGTTTGACATGTAGTCTGTTTTATAGATCCATGTATTATTAATTGGGAACTGCTACAAGTACATAGGGATATGGGCCACCATAATGGTGTCCATTATGGTGCCCCTTATGTACAAGAAGAATAATCCTTATTAATTTTTTTACTAGTACACAAATTTCATTTTCAAAGGTGTTTATATACAATTTAGATAATAAATAGAAAAAAAAACAAATGATAAATAAGTAAATCTTACTCGTGAATCTTACAAAATATGTGAAGAAAAAGTGGTTTGAAAATTTTGAACAATATAAACTTGAGCCAAGCTAAACATAGGCCAAGTCTTCCTTTTGTTTAAAGGGGAAAATTGCACGTTCAATTCACAAACTATTGTTCTAGTAACAAGTTGCATGCCACCCTTTAGGAAGAACAAGTTGCTAGCATAACTAACAAGTTGATATTCTATAGAAATATGCTCTATTGTGTTTATTTGGTTTCGGTTTCTTGTTTGATTCTGAAGAATAAATATTGATATGGTAATGAAACTGAAGATATCAATAAAACTTCCTCAACAAAAAATTTAGAAATAAGTGTTACATCTCTTCCTCCACTTTTATCATCATGTTTAGGGAAGAGAAAAATAGGAAATCTTCAGATTTGTGGTAACACTTCACAATTATAGGAGATTCGAAAGCAGAAGATGTTAGGCGTTCGTGCAATTATTGTGGGCATGGTTATGCTTGTAGGGCTAAGAAGTGTGGGACAAGTATCTTGAGAAATCATTTGGTTCTTTATTGTAAAGAACATCTTGGAAGAATGGAAGACAAAAGGTCTAAAGATGGTTCTCCTAGATGTTGGCTTTAATAAGGACGAGGTAGACTTGCATGTGCAAAGATGACAATATTGAATGAACTACATTTAGCTCTGTTGAAGGTCATGGGTTAGGCAATTTTGTACATGTCTTAAATTGATCATCCATCTCGTAGTATTGTTAGAGATATTTATCAATGGAAGTCAAATAATTTCTCTTATGGGTGATACTCGGAGTTCCATTAAGAATGTTAATAAAATATTTTTCACGACATACTATGTTGATAATGATTGTAAGCTTCATAAACCGATTTTGACTTTTTGTGTGATCGTTTATCACAAGGGTGAAACTACTGGTAAAGTTATTGAGATTTGTTTGCACGAATGGGCTATTGAGTGATTGTTTACAATCACAGTTGACAATGCAACTGAAAATGAAATTGCTATTTGTTATCTTAAAAGGAAGATGATTGGTTGTTGTATGTGTGTTTTGGATGGAAAATATTTGCACATGAGGTATTGTATGCATATTGTTAATTTGATTGTATTTGAGGGTTTGAAAGAAGAACGTGATTCGATTGTTAGCATTTGCAATGTAGTGAAATTTGTTAAAAAAATTCCTACTAGATAATAAAAGTTAAAAGGAATGTGCGAGTAAAAAAACTGATTGTGAATTGCTTGTATTTTTGGATATACCAACTAGGTGGAATTACACCTATTTGATTTTGGAAGTCGTTTTAAAATTCCAAAAAGCTTTTGAAAGGTTAGAGGGTGGTGATGCAAGAGTATGACGATTGTAGAAGATGTGGTAGACCTCTTAGAGCTTTTGATTGAAAAAAAAAATACTTGCATTTTATCAAGTTCCTTAAAGGCTTTTATGAAGTAACTTTGAAATTTAGTACTTCATTATATGTGAGCTGTTTATTTTTATGAAGTATGTTTACTTGTAACCGAATTGAAACAATGAAGTTGAAGTGGTGATTATCTTTTAGGTCAAATGGCTATTAACAAGAAGAAAAAGATCGATTAGTCTTACGAAAATGAAAAATGTTAACCAATTGTTGTTGATTGTTTTTGTGCTTGATCCTAGATACAAATTGGAGTATCTTCATTATTGTTTTCGTAATATTAAAGAGGATATGGAAGTTGATTATAATATGATAGATTTTGAAAAATTATATGATGACTATTTTGATGTTCTTGATTGGCGGAGGTGTTAATGAAACTAATTTTACTCTTTCCAAACTTGCAAGAGATGTTATGGTAATTCAAGTGCCTGTAATGGCTTCAAAAAGTGATTTTCAATACTTGTGGAAGAATTTTTTATTCCTTTGTAGTTCTTTAATTCCTATAACGGCGCAGGTTTTGATATGTACTCAAAATTGGCTTAAATATCTACGAGCGTGGAGAGATTCTATATGGAGGATGTGAATGAGTATAACAAATTGAATGAGGTAATATAGGTAATTAGCTATTCCATGAAATAATGTGTTTTCATCTAGTTTATTGTTGAGTGGTTATATTCACACGACATTTTTTTTTTGGTAGTCAGGTATCCCAACTTAGTCAAATTAATTTCCTGGACCACCAGCCACCGATCCCTTAGTAACTGGCGGAGGTAAAAGGTATCTCAGCTTAGTCAGACTAATTTCCTGGACCACCAGCCACCGGCCCCTCAGTAACTGGCGGAGGTAAACCGCGGGTTATGCCCAAGTTGACCAGGGTTCGAGCACTCCTTATACTCTTGATCTCAAGGGAGCTTTCCTCCATGGTTATTACATCACCAAGTTGTTCCAACCAATATTGATTATTACATCACTCATCTGCTCCAACCAGGAATCGAACTCCCCACGCTGAGGTTGTAAGCCCAACAATACCCTTCCTTTGCTAACTTGGATGTGTTCTGGGGGGCTATTCACACGACATTTTAATTGTATTAAAGATTACCAACATTTATTTATTATCATACTTATATTCTTAACTTTATTTTTCATCACATTCTTACTTTTTAACATTTCACTGATAAAAATAAAAAATAAAAAATTGTTTTTAATAATATTTTTTGTCCAAAAATATTATTTATACACTTTAAAATGATGGTCAAATATTTAGTCGCATTTTTTCATTATTATTTATTTTGATTATTTAAAAATAAAGTGGTCAAATGAGTCTTTTAATTTTATCTTAAAGAAAGATTTGGAAAGAAATCATAATCAGAAACAATTTATGTTAATTTGTGAATGAGGTTGCAATGAACAAAATGTTTAAGATAAAAATGTGATAATGTATAAAGATTATGAGCCTTTAATGCAATTAAAATGTAATTTAATTATTAAAATTTTTGGTGTAAATATATTTAGCTTATTGTTAGTTCAATCATTATTTTTTATAGAACTTTTGAAATCAACGAAATCTAATGAAGGCTAAATCAAAGTGATTCACCTGTTTTTTAAATTTTCAAGTAGATGTATAATGAATTGCAATGTGAATAATTCTTTATCATCATAATATTAATATTTTTCTCTCAATATTTCTATGTTGTACGAATGCTGCTTAAAGCATACGCGACAATTGGAGATTGTAGTGTGCTACCTTATTATTTGATTTAAGAGTTCGAATTTTGTGTGCTACCTTATTATTTGTTTTAAGAGTTCGAATTTCAGATGATCGTAGTACTTTTATTTTCTTATCTATTAAGTTTAAAGCATATGTGACAACTGGAGATTATAGTGTGCTACCTTATTTCGGATGACCGTAGTGCTTTTCTTTTCTTATCTGTTAAGTTTAGATTACGGTGATATTATTATTTGTTGAATGAATACAATATTTTATTTTTACTTTTGGTGCTTGATGACAATTTTGATTGTGTTTTTGTTAGTACGATTTTAATTTGCATGATATTAATTATTTGAGATAAAAAGTTTTAGCTTAAATATTGAAAATTTGTAATTATACCTCAATTCTTAGATAGATATGTAAAAATTTGTGATATATTCAATTTTAATTGATTGATGCTATATGAATTGAGAAATATTATCTCCATTTGATTGTTGATTCCTTGTTGAAGTGGCAAAATCCTTTTACTGATTTTATTTTAGGCAATTAAGGATTGATTGGAAGTCAATGATAAGTCTAGTATTGACCAAAAAAAAAAAAAAATCCACTTATCCAACCTTACCCGATCCAATCATGCTACACTTACAGATGAGGGTTCAAGGGTTCATTTTTTATTTCGGCGGGTCCCACACATGTGAGATTTGATAAATCTTCTGCGAACCATTCTTCTGTACATATGGTTTAATTCGACCCAATCACTTTCTGCACCGAACCTGGTTGGACAAGGTTCAGTTCAGAAAAAGCCAAAACTGACCAAGTTGGGTCGGTTCGAATAATGCCCAAACCGACCCCGCCAGTTGTCCAGTCCTTGCAATTGACCGTTACA
>CAIGRS010016433.1:0-10863 GCA_903798395.1 Fraxinus floribunda
CACTTATTATATAGAAGAGATTTTTACACGATAACATGTGCTAATCAATGGAAAGTTGATTTGAATATCATAAGAATGCGGCGATGAAAAGTTAAGGACAAAGTGTGATAATAATTAAAAGTTATGGACATTTAATATCATTAAAATGTGGTGCACTTACAAATTGCATACTATATATTTTGCAAATATATATTATGTATTCCTAATTGAAAATAACAAATCAAATCATCTATGTTATATTATATAACACTTTACATACCATTTTATTATTCTTCAACATTTTAATTTCTATTGCTCTTATCATCGAAAAGGTTAATTTTCTCTTCTCTTACGTTTATCTTTTCATAAATTGATTTTACATTGATTCAAGTCTCTTGACTACACTATTAACATGATTTTACTTTTTTTAACACAAAATTGTAAATTTTTGTCAATAATATTTATATTTGTCACCTCTTCTTAAAATCTTGTCATTGTAAGATGAAAGAGACCGAACATAAAAGATAAATAAGTTGCAAAATGGTATGAAATTATAACGTCAGCTTAAAATAAATAAGAAATCCATATCAAGATTCAAAATAATAAATAACATTCGTTTTCTAATTTTCCATTCCATTAACACAGCTTATTTATTAAAGTGAAAATTGCAGCCATGGTACTAAATCTTTCACTTTTTTTTGTAGATTTTACCCAAACCTTTCATTTGTGCCACTCACGGTACCAAACCTTTAAACAATTCGCACCCGGAGTCCAAATGGACAGTTTCCATCCGTTTGACCCAAAAAATCGTTAGTTGACTTCAAAAATTAAAATTTTAATAATTTTGATCAAAAAAGACAAGAGTAAAATGGTAACTTTATATTATTAATATAAAAAATAAACAAAATCCACAAAATAAAACCCATCTCCTTCTTCAACCTTCCCCAATCCTCTCACCCAAAAAATCAAATTACACTCCCAATCATTGCCCTACCTGGAGGAAAAGGAACCTGCCGATGGTAGTCAGTTGCGAGCTCTTTTGTTGTTTTGGGGGTGGTATAATTGGCGGAAGTGGGGGAGGAACAGAAGTTGGATTTGTGCCCTATTTGGTGAAATTGGGAAAGAATGGAGGAATTAGGTTCAGAAAAAGTGGTTTGAAGAGTTGGGTAGATGACATATGAAAAGGAGAGGGGAAGAAGGAAAAGTACAGAGAGAGCTAAGAAGTGGCGAGAGTTGGCACCGATTATGCGCTTTGTTTCGGAAACAACTCAAAGGTTTAGGCCATAGATTTTGTGAGTCGCCATTGATGCAGGATTGTAGAAAGCAACAAAAAGAAACTTACATAGATGGGATCAGCGAAGATAAAAAGAAAACATTATCTAATTTTTTATTTTTTTTATAAGAATCAATTTACACATTGTAAGTGAATTTTCAATCTTTAAATATTTTCTTGAGATGTAAAGTGAGAGGAGAGTCGTAGGAGTTTGAATCTTGAAGAAGGAAGAGTTGTGTTTTGCAGAGAGAGAAATGAGAAATTGATGGAAGAGAAATGACCAATTTGTGGTGGTTGCTACACGCTCTGCCCGGTGGTGTTGGTGGGAGGAGGCGGTGGTGGTGGTGCGGCTGTGTGCCGGTGATGGTGCCGGCACTTTGATGCCGGGAAGGAGAAATTGCAGGTTTTTGTTTTTGTTTTTTTTTAAAAAAATTTATTTAATAAGAAAGTTGTCAAGTTACCATTTTACTCCTCCTAATTTTGTCAAATTGGTCAAAATATACTATTATTGGTCAACTAATGGTCAATGAACGGAAACTGTCAATTTGGACTCCAGGTGCGAATTGTTTAAATGTTTGGTATCGTGGATGATACAAATGAAAAGTTTGGGTGAAGTCCACAAAAAAGTGAAAAATTTAGTACTGTGACTGCAATTTTTCCTTTATTAAATGATGTGAACCAGTAATTTCCATTTGGCCATTTAAAATAATAGAAATGGTTAAAATGAGATTTTTTCTATACTTTTCAACGTATTATTGGTTTATTAAAATTTATTTTCAATTCTCAAGTTGTAGGGTAAGAAAATGAAGATCACGAGCGGTTTGTAAATTGTTATATAATGTAATATACACAAGGTGCGATTTATTATTTTTAATTAGTGGTATTCTAGTCTATTTACAATAACAAATTTTTACATATTTATAATTTCTCACAAAATCATTTTTTTTTTTACCATTAACTAAAAACATCATGCAAAGTATAAGTTTGTAAAATGTGGTATGCAAGTTGTAAATATACCCTAAATACATGGTGTATTTCATAAATTTTCTTTTATAAAAATCTTGGTAGGAATAATTTATACAATGGTTTTTTGCTTTCTATTCTTCATTTTAATTGCATTAAAGTCTTCAATTTTTGTTAATTGTTGCATATATATTTTCAACTTTTTTATTGTATTCTTGTCTTCAACTTTTTATTTATTAGCACATTTTATCTCTATGATGGTTTTCATCGAAAAAATCCATTATGAAGTCATAAAAAGATTTATTCGCCATCATATTTTTATGACATCTTTCTTGAGCTACATATCTTTCCCACTCTCTAGTAGCCTGAAAATTTTGCTTATCAATCATATTATGAAGACTGAAATTATAAGAAACCCAAAAGGTGTAACAATAGCGAATGAAAAAAAAACAAATTTACAATTATACACCTAATTCAATAAAATAAAAATTTGAAAAAAAGAACGCAATGTTGTGGTGTACGTATCACCCAATATTAATCATCATTTTTCTCAACCATTCCCCTCATTCTGGAATTTTTTTTTTTCTTTTTTTAAAGCAAATATATGTAATTTCTAAATGAATGCTTCAAGAAGACTTTAACTTAGAAATGAGAGTGCCTAGTGGTTATCTTCCTAATTATGAAAGTTTTGATGAGTTGATTCAGAATGGAACTCAAGATTGAGGCAAACAGGATAGACTTGCACGTAGCACACTTTTGATCGTTTTAAATTCATAATAAATTTGCTCGATTAATTTCTAAACTTGAAAAATAAATTGAAAAAAATAATCATTAAATCGTGGTCAAATAGTATAAATTCATTTACCGTAAGGACAAAAAAATTATCTTACTATTGTGGAAGAAAGCAAAAGCCACTGGAAAGACCATGAGCAATGAGATGTTGATGAAAAAAAATAAAGAAATTGAGTTTTATATTTGTGGTGTAACAATAATTTATTTAATAAAAAAATATATTAAAATCCTAATTATTTAATTTTACCTAAGGATATTTAAGTAAATAAAAAAATATGGTGTGCTTGATAAAATGTGTAGTGGTAATATAATTATCCAAGTAAAAATATGTGATTGACGTAAATGTCCCTATTTAAATTGGTCGAAGTCAATTTTTTGGGTCAACTAACGATTTTCCATCAATTTGAACTCCAGCTGCTAATTTCTCAAAGATTGGGACCTTAATTGGCACAAACAGAAGGTTAGGGTATGGTCTGTAAGAAAATCAAAGGTTAGGGGATCGCTGCTACAATTTCCCCCATTAATTGATTCCCCGCCGTTATGCTTGTCAAATGGTATAGAATCTCGGTTTCTTTGTGAGAATAAATGGAATTGAAATCCTTAATTT
This sequence comes from Fraxinus floribunda, assembly GCA_903798395.1. Classification (NCBI taxonomy): domain Eukaryota; kingdom Viridiplantae; phylum Streptophyta; class Magnoliopsida; order Lamiales; family Oleaceae; genus Fraxinus; species Fraxinus floribunda. The sequence goes on from CAIGRS010016433.1 coordinate 3,615, forward strand.
TCAAGGATTTGTACAAAAAACTTCATCGATCGGAGGGGGAGAAAGTGGGCCTCCCTTGTCTGATCGTGAAGTTTGTCTACCTGTAGACCAACACTGTTTGTGGGAAATGAATTTATGAACACGACATCCCGATGCTCTATAAAAATATGTACGTTACTTTTTCTTCTTTTGATATAAGTACGACATCAATGTGTAATGCGTTCATGTTTACTTTTTGTTTGCTGGATTTTCAGTTTAAGGTTTCTTCTAAACCCCCCACCCCCCCCCCCCCCCCCTCTTTTTTTGCATTTTCTTGCAGTAATTCAAATATTGAATGTTTGACAGTTTATTGATTTTAATGGAACTAAATGGAATTATTCGTCTTTTTCGTCCAGTTGTTTTCGTGGCTTATTGAGAGGTCAAAATGAGGTGCTTGAATATTGATTTGAACTTAGGCCTGATTCTGGTGTTTCTTCTATCAAGTAATTTTCTTTGTCTCTGTTGAAAGATAGTTCCTTTGTGTTTTTCTCTGTAAGGAATTTGATTTTTTATTTTTTTTGGTTAAATGAAGAAAGCGTTCTTGCTCGGAAATAATCAGTAATCAGTTACCTTTTAGCACACTTTTTCCACTGATTACGTATTTTGTTTGTATAATGTATTGCTTCTACAAGGAACGAGCAGTATTTTGGATTGAAATTTTTATTTAAGGATAATGTTGGGATTTTTGCAGTAATAGTTGATCTATTTTTACTTTTACCAGTTCCTATCATCATAAAGACATCTTTCGCCGAGGATGGCTTTAAGCAGTGCGAACGTACCGTCAAGCATTGGGCATCATCACCATCTCTTAATTCTGAAGTTAAAGAAGACAAACATTTATTGCGGGACCTGCTCTTTTTCCTTCACATACCTCGAACAGGAGGACGTACATATTTCCAATGGTAACTTTCTATCGATAATGGTACAGAACTCCTAGGCCACCTTGGGCCTACCTCATAAAAGAAAGAAGAAAAGATGATTATCATTCTCAAAATTAATTTATTAAATGATAAATGCGGACACTTTATTCTCATGCTTAGAATCTTTGTATGTAGTTTCTTGATGAAGCTTTACTCGCACTCTCAGTATTGTCCACGCTCTTATGATAAGTTAAGGGTGGATATAAGGTAATTCTGGACATCATTGTTCTAGCATCTGAAGTATTTTTTATTTTATTTTTGTATTAGTTTGATGAAATCTTCAATCGGTCGATCACTATGTTCTTACGCAAGCACTCCTTCGAAAAAAATTGAGACCACCTTTGCAATTGTGAGTATTGGTAGCCAAGATCAATTATTATGAACTCGTCATAAACTCAGAATTCACCACTTAACTGATGTTGTGAGAATGAAGTGCTTGCGAAGCTGGATATAGATGGGCATTATCACATGTTAGAGAATCTAAAACAATTAATCTAATATACCTTGATCATCTATTGCGAATTCGTTCTCAAGTTATTTGAATTGTGCTTGTGAGGACAGAATGAGTGTTTGACAACTTGTTTATAAAATGGTGAGGCTTGGGATGGAATATTTGTTGCATAAAGATGCTATGAGACTTTACCTCTTTGAAGTTAAGAAAGATAAGTTAGAATGATTGTCTCTCTATGATTTGATTGTTATTTCTGGTCCAAGCTGTAACCTTTTAATATAAACATTTTCTGAGACATGTTTGCCTTTTGTTCTTGCGTAATGGTGAAAATTATTAACATTTGCCGATGTCCTTTGCTTTAACGTTTAACCAGACTATCTTAAGAACATGCTACAGTTGGAAAAAATGGAAAAATGTTGCTAACTTTTTAGGATCATTGTGATTATTCTTGTATTCATATCGTGTAATATATTGTATTCTACTTCTGCAGTTTGTTTATCAATATGTCTGAGATATGAATTTTGTTGCAATTCACAGAAAACCAAACTGTCGGTTATTAAGTAGTCATGATGACTTTAGCATGACGTACAAACTTCCCAAGGAGAAAACTTCAGCAGTGACAATACTTAGAAACCCTGTTGAACGCGTCTTAAGCACTTATGAATTTTCTGTGGAGGTAGCAGCTAGATATCTGAAACATCCTAACTTAACTTATGTGGAAAAAATGTTTAGACAGCCGAGCCATAAGGGGCCTGGAGTAAGCACTTTGGAAATCTGGCCGTGGAAATATCTGGTTCCTTGGATGATGGAAGATTTATTTGCCCGAGTACGTCCTTCAACTAGAGTTTGATCGCTTCCTTTCATGCATATTTTCTTTGGGCGTCCTATATTATGAATTTTTCTCTGCAAATGCTACATGAAGTATTGCTGCTGTGCTTGAAACAAATTCGTACAGTTAGGATACTGGTACCTTATTCTGACTGTTAGTTATCATACTTCTTTCTGACTTATATTTCTCAAACCAACTAATTGAACTGATACACAGTTTCTTGTTAAACTAGTATTGTTTTAACACATCATTTAATTAAGTCATGCCAAGTCTTCTTGCAGCGTGCTGTATACTTTGTGATAGCACAAAATGTTTGTTCAGATGCACTTTTGAATTTAACCATGAAAATCTTTAAGAGAAGGTATAACAATTCAGATGTTTTAATCACCTTTTAGTAACATATTTTGTTCTTTGCGTTCCATATCCTTATGCTAAATCAATCTATTCCAATTGAAAAGATTATTTTGCAATCCAATAGTAGAATTTGGTTGATGATGATTGACATGCTTTGACTTCATGATCGCTAAATAGTTCTCTCACCATCATGCAGTGAAGGTCCTGGTTAAAATTGAGAGTATATTCATGAAATCCTTGGATGTTCTGTCGATTTTATTAGCATGTTTTCATACTAATTGTTGTATTTGGAAATAGTAAATCAATTTGCTTTTATCTGAACTTCTATTTCTTGACCGTGGTGAATACTAGTGATCCACCAATTTTTCGATCATGGTTTTACAAAATCTTCATGATTAGTAATGAATTGTGAAATGTTAATATTGATCATTTATTGCCTGCCTTTTTGGATTGGCCTCTCATATTGTTAAGTTTAACCTGTAATTTTTACACGGTTGGATTGCAAACATTTTTTGGCACCAATTTATTTCTTTTGCATTATTTCGTTTTAGATTTTATAGTGGTATCTCTTTGAGGTTACGTCGTTATTTTAGCACATCAAATATCATATGTTTGAAGTCTTCTCTACATATTTGTGGCAGAGGGATGCTAGAAAACATAGAGGACAATTGTATACAATAACCAATAACTCCTACAATATGGAAGAAGTTTTAATGCCTCTACATGAATACATAAATGAACCTATTGTTCAGGACATTGTCCACAATGGAGCCACTTTCCAGGTAATGTAGTCTTAGTTAGCCCTATATGTTTTTAATGTATCCATGATTGCCTACTAATACCTTTTGTATCTCGAAGATGTGGTTTAGGATCGGAAAATTGATGTAGCGAATTTTTAATAAGATAGTAAACTAAAACCACTCAGTAGATGATTATTGCTATTTATTCTGAATCTTGGCAGCATCCAGCTCATTGTGAAGAACTTTCAGTTGTCAAATTCTACGTTTTTCCTGTTTGATTTAAGTTTTACCAATAAACTATCAAAAATATGTAACAGAAAGATTGAGCTGGTACACTGTGCATGTTGTTATATTGATTAATTTATTTATATCTAAAATCTGAGTTTTCCTTTACTTGATCCCACCATTTTAGTCTTTTTGAGTTATAAAGGGCATTTGTGATCTTTAATAGTTTTCTCACCCTCGTCTCGATAGTTCAGAGTTTAAATGCATCTTGTTTCCTAACCGTTTCCTAATTCTCAGATTGCTGGACTCACAAACAACTCCTATTTAATGGAATCACATGAAGTGCGACATTGTGTACTCAAGTATCCGACCCTTGGAAAATCTGTGCTTGAAGTTGCGAAGGTAATTATGAAAGGTTCTTGTCATCATGCACAACTTCAAATATCATATTGTTTTTCGGATGTTATTTACTCATTTGATTGTCTCATCCATGATATATTGTTGTAAATATTGCAGAAGAGGTTGGACGATATGCTGTTTGTTGGATTTACCGAGAACCACAAAGAATTAGCCTCGATGTTTGCAAATGTGGTCGGTACACAGGTGATTTCTCAGTTATCAACGTTGAGTTCTAACACAGATGTTGCAAATAACAGCGATTCAGGTTAGCAATCAGAAACAATTTATGCACTCAATCAACTACGTGTCTCTCTGTTGCAACTGATAAAAAAATAAAGAGATTTTATCTGTGGATCTTGGAAGGGTAGATTTGAGTTCTGGATGTTAAATCTTGTATGTTAGTGATTTTAAGTGCTTTTAAATTGTGGGTCCTATGAATTGTGTCGATAATAAGTGGGTAAAAGTTGTGGGTTCTATGGAAAAAATAGAATTTTACTAGCTTATAAGCACTTGTAAGCTTTGCCAAACATTAGGCCCGTGTTTGGGCCACATTTTTTTTTTCATTCTCATTCTTCTACTTATTTTCAACCACACATTCTCCAATAAAATAAGATTTTCCATCACATCAATAACTTTTCCTTCTTTTTCAACCACATATTCCCCATCACATCAACAAAAAAAATGCATTCTTTTGAAAATAATGTGCACCAAACGGGGGCAGATAACTCCGTGGTTGACTGGATTTTTAACTGTTATGCATTTCTTATTCCTAATGTGGAGCTGACCTACGTGATACAAATATTTGTTTCATTAACCATGTTCTACTTCTTCTGCAGAACAGAGCTCCTTGCTTCTGGATTCCCGAAAGGTTGCTAATTATCAAGTAAGAGGTGCAACATTTTTTCTTCCGATTATGTTTTGATTACCGGGTACTTTTACTTAAATGCCTCATTTTGTTCAAGTACAGATAAATGACACTTCTAAAAAGGTAAAGAAAGTTTCATCAATTGGCATGGACGAAGCAGCAAATAAGAACGTGAGCGGTGACTTTCCTTCAAATTTCCTTGTGTTTAGATTGGAAGCTTTCCCTCTCCTTTCCTTTTCACATGACTAAGGTCTCTCTGTCGCCATATTAGATGAATATCAGCGAACTTTTGGAAGAATATGAGTCTTGTATTTCAAACGCATGGAACAGCCAAAAAGAGAGGCGCGCAAAATCTATGGAGCATATTTCTCCTGCAAACTTTACAAAAGAGGTATAATAGCTTGAATGGGGAAGCCCTGGAACATTGAATTTTTTCCCACATTTTTTTTTTAACTGCACTCATCATATTTATTATCTCGCCTGCCACTGATGTCGCTAGCTTTCCGATTTTCAGGCTCGTCGTCATGTTCCCAAGGTACTTATCCAGAAGATTACATCGCTCAATAGCCTAGATATGGAGCTTTATAATTATGGCCGGAGCATCTTCTTGAAGCAACAGGCACGTGTGATGCAGAACATGGTTGATACAGTAAGTTGCAACCTTACGAAATATGTGGTTACCGTGCGATGTGCACATGTTTTGTTCCCATAGATCTTTGGTGCTTTATATTACTGGTAGATTACGAGGAAGAGAATTTCCTATGGCTTGTTTGGCACGCTGGATTGAACAATATTAGACAAGGAAAATTGACAAATTTTGTTATGCATCTCTCCTCTTTATACAAAATAGGAAGGAAAATAAATTTCACCATTCATGTATACTAATTTCTTTCATTTTGGAGTAAGAGTAAGATTATTATTTAGAATCATTTTACGTAAAGAAAAGTATAAAATCTAACACACATGGAGTTGATACAAGTTTCTAAAGGCTAGTTTGACAGGTTTCTGCTTTGCATTTTTTAAAAGAGCTTTCCAAGGAAACCAACTTGGGCCAGCCTCTTCTAAAATCTCTTTTTGACCCGACAAAGTTCTCCAAGAAAATTATCCAAACAGTTTTCAAATCATCTTCTTAGCCTCGGAAGTAGCTTTGGGATTTTGAAAATCCCTGCCAAACGGGCCCTAATATGCACATATCGAAGCCTCTAATGTAATTTCTCTTTAGTGTTCTCTTATTGCGTTCCTTTAAAAACTGGAGCTATTATCTCATAACTGATTCATTGTGCTTTTTAACTGCAGAAGAGGCAAGAAACAACACTCATTGAGAGCGCATACATTATTTCATACGGTTCCCCCTCTTGGAAAGTTCTTTCCTTAGGCACCGCCGGTCTCTTATTGTTTCTCTTCATTTTTCTGTCAAGGAGAAGAACGTCGAAAATTAAACTGTAAATGTAATATTAACTACATTTAAGTGATATAAACACGAAGTTCAGAACTAACAGAGAGAAACAAATGCAAAATCAGTCAAAAAAAGGTTACCAAGCTATGATGAATAGTGCTGAGATTTTTTGTAAAGATGCTCAACAATACTAAGGCGATTGGGTGGCTCGTGTCTTGACTCGTACACAGTTTAGATGCATGCCTATTGGTGGAGGTAACAGTTCTTTTAATTTGTTGTTCAAACTGTAATTCTTCACGTGATTTATTTGTTGATGAAAATTGACGTTCTTTCATAAATTCTGAGTTCCCACCTCTGCATCCCTATTTTCCACCTGTGCGGTCCCTCGCCCCGACAGCTCAACCCCTAGTTCTTCTCATCTGGTTCCTTCACTCCCAACATCGTCTCCACGGTCATCCCTACATCACTTTACAGATTTTCTTTCCTTCCATTCTTTTGCTCAACGTGAAACTTCATCTTACAGAATAACTCTTACCTCAACTGACCCCTCGCCCCCAGAGTGGCTCATTACGGGCTGCTCCTGGGACTCGGGACAGCTCGATACAGATTGCTTAGACAGGCATACCGAATCTGGTCGACTTGACACACCTATAGCCTCAGTTGAGAAACATGAGATGACTTTCCACTACCTAAATCTTTACTCGGACTCGTTCTTACTTTGAAATATTTCTTATGTAATCTAGTTCACTTAAATTTCATCTCGACTATGCTACACCTCCATTGATGGATCAATATGACCCAAGTTTTCTTACTCGTCTCATCCTTTCCAGTTGCCCTTTCATGGCAAAAGCTAGTTTTTTCATATTCCTTAAATATTGGAAATTTTACGATGATAAAGATATAACTCTGTGTACGGTACTTGTGAAATCGTCAGAAAATAAAATAAAATTCCTATTATTTTATATAAATAACAAAAGACTCCCTTATATATGAGAAATTATAATTGAAGGGACAAGAAGTTTGCATGAATTTCACTCCTTCTCTTAAAAGAG
>CAIGRS010016447.1:0-23289 GCA_903798395.1 Fraxinus floribunda
GGAAACTTGAGGAAAATGGAGAAAATGGGCTAAAAATGAGGAAAACGAAAGTTCAGGTACCAAAATACAAATAACCAAAAGATGACCCGAGGCCAACTCAAGATCGGACACTATCTTAATCATAAATTGAGGAATGCATGAGATGATTGGAGGAAAAGAATGCACAAAAGAGGTCAAGACAATAGAAAAATGAAGTTGGAGGACCAAAAATGACTAGAATGGAAGTTAACTATAACATACAGCCGCATGGTATAATTAACCATGCGGCCACAAGCATGGTGGCAGGGAAAAAATTGAGGAAAAGTTTTGTTCCATGCGGCTGCATGGAAAATAACCATGCAGCCGCATGGAAGGTTTTCGACGCGAATTTTCTAGTTTCCTTTTCACGTTCAAACTCTTATGGAAAGGAATCTAGGGCAACTCTAAAAGCTAAAAATCGTCCAGAAACTAAGGTTACACATTATTTGAGAGAAAAAAAGGCATTGAAGAACAAGGGAGAAGGCAAAAAAATGAGAGAATTCACTCCAAGATTCAAGATTGCAAGATTTAAATTCAAGAATTAGATGATATGTTCTCCTAATTTTTTTTTTATTTTATCCACGCTAAGCTAGACTTTTTATGTACTAGGCTAACAATGAACCTCGCAATATGATCTTTTAATTCTCTATTTTGCAATTTGATATTCAAACACGATTTATGGATGTGGAATGATTTATATACACTTTCTTGCCTCCACAGTTAAATGTATGTAATTATGTGAGTTTGAGTGATCTATTTTATGCATCCGAAAGAAGAGAGATAGATTCTACAAGGTATAAATCATCGTAGGGTTCATAGGGATAAAAATATACCGCTATGCTTTATGTGAATCTCTAAGTGTTTACAAAACGTCATACATTATTGTATATTGCATTTATCATAGAAATATAGTCAAATAGTATGCTAGAATATGTTCAATTCTACTCGAAAGAGATTGTTGGATAAGTTAGAAACATTGATTGTTCAACCAATTCATCATGTAATCAAATTGTGAAATAGGGGTTGAAAGGGAACTTTGCTTGATGATTCGGGATCCTAGTGCGCTTTTTCATACATTAATTTTATTCATATCTTTTGCATTGAAACGTCATTTTTGTATTTAAGTCGTAATTTTAGTTTAATTTACATGCTAGTTTTAGTTTAATCATAGAAACTGAAAAACGCATCTCACATTTAATAGATTCGGTTAAGAAAGCAATAATAAAAATCAAGTTAAATTAATCGTCGTGGGAACGATACTCGAAATTCTAGAATTTTCACTTTATTACTTGTCAACGAACCGTGCNAGTTTAATCATAGAAACTGAAAAACGCATCTCACATTTAATAGATTCGGTTAAGAAAGCAATAATAAAAATCAAGTTAAATTAATCGTCGTGGGAACGATACTCGAAATTCTAGAATTTTCACTTTATTACTTGTCAACGAACCGTGCATTTGCGGTGATTTAAATCCGAAATATATTTTCCTAAACAAGTATCAAATTTTCATGTTTCGTATTCTTTTTGTTACTTGCTTCATTTTCGGATTTGATATGTGATGGGGCTTACGTATTTGTTTGAGATATTATTGTGTTGTTTGTTTGTTGTTGGTTGAATTTTTTATGATAGCGGGTGCAAATGATTAAGAATCTTTTGAAGGATAAATTAATGTGAGGATTATGTAATTGGTATTGAGATCAAAATGAACATGATGGTGAAAAGTTTGTAGAAATACTTTGGACTTTGGACATAAACAATGTATTTATTATTTGGATATTCAATTTTGAACACTCCATTGGTGTATAATTTGCAAAATATGAAACAACTAAGGAAATTTGGATCATTTGTCACGATTGTTTACACAGTCTAATTTTGTAACAAAATATCTATTGGAATATGGTACTCGGGCACTAGAGTAGAAAAATATGAAGAATATTATTTTGCAATGCCTAGCCTTCGGGATCCACTTCCTTCAATTGATTCTATTGTTAGTGAATTTTGGCAGAGGAAATATGTTTGAAGTCTTACTTGGGAAATGTTGTGGAGTCCGCCACATATAGGGTGGATAAAACCAATTTCGGTACAAATGGTAGCAAATATTGGAGGAAGAGAAAATCAATTTTGCTTCTTCTAGCAAATAAAGATTATGGACAACCATTATTATTGATAGAAAGGTGGAGATGTTTGACAAGGAAATGAAGTAAAATTCAAATTATCTTCTTCCAACCAATGAAGAAAAAATTATATCCAACAACAGTGAAGTTATGTGTTGGAGTGGATAATTTGCCTAATTAAGTTCACTAAAATATGAGAACTTAGCTGCAATTATAGGGCAAAATGGCAAGCACCAGCTGTATAAAATGAAGGAAGAAAAACTCAGATTTGCCATTTCTTTATCAAGTCAAAACTTTTGAATATTTTAACTAGATTTGTAGGCTGTTAACTGTCAATGTTTTCTTATAAATATGGTGGAGTTTTCATACTTAAGTGGCAATTTTGGAGAGCATCTACTAGAGATATTAGAGAGAAAATTGTGAGAGAACTATACTTTGTGTAGAAAGAAAAATAGAGAGAGTGAGTGACTCCAGTTAGTTCTTGATGTTATTGTGAGTCTTATAACTCCATTATTTGATATATAGTGGAAGTTGAAATGGACTACAGTCCCATGATTTTATTTTACATTAAAAGATTTTTACTCATTAAAATCAGTATTTTTCTTATCGATTTACTTTCATATCTTTGACTTTGTCAACATCTCAGAGCCAGGTTCTAGATTAAGTTCTTGTGAATCAAAATGGATGAAAACTCAATTGGGATGATCAAATTTATTTTCTCAAATTATTCTATTTGGATGCATAAAATGCCGAATTTACTTTATTGCAAAGACCTGTTTCGACCAATCAATGACACAACAATGACAGAAAAGATTGCCAATGAAAAATGGGAGATATAGCATTTGATACAGTGGGTCAATCACAATATTTTTCATCATATCATTGAAGAAACCAAAGCAGATGCCATCTCGAAAAAGTTGAAGGCTATATATGAGAAGAACACATCCATGATAATTAGAAGGCTTGTGACGAAGTATAGGGAAAGGCTACTATGACTGAACATATATATTCCAAGTCAATCAATTGAATACCATGAAGATAAGGGCGGACCCAGCATTGAAGTTCAGTCCGGGTGGACGTTGATCGATCAACGTCGATAATCAGATATCGTAAGAGCGAGATTGTTTATTAATATTTAAAACTTAATATATATTATTATGTCAACAATAATATCAAACTCAGCAAGTGTCATAATGGTAAGGATTCCAATAATCTTTAAGGATAGTCACGAATTCGACTCCTCCCTCCCTATTGCCATTAATTTTGGTAAACATTGTAAAATGGTGAAAATTGGAGAACTAAAAATATATGAATTGCAAGCTAAGGAATCGAACCATAGACATCTCATATAAGAATTGCAAGCCCTAACCAACTCAACTGAATAAGCAATTTGAAAATTAAATGAAATAACAATTATTTAAGTTATAAAATTTATCTATTGTAAAAAAAAAAACAGTTCCCAATGAGTCCAGCACGAACGGTTGGGGGCTCATCGGCGGATCTACCCCTGCATGAAGATGAGATGCAGGCATTATTATTACTTATCTCGTTGCCAAATACTAGGATACACTAGTGATATCAGTGAGCAATTTGACACCAGACGAAAAGCTAACCATGGACATGGTTGAAGACAATCTCCTCAATGAAGAAGCCAGAAGAAAAGAAAGAGGATAATTTTTTTCTAAAGCTCTTGTTACTGAAGAACATGACTGGCATAAGAGAAGCAAAAGTAGAATGCTTCCACCAGTGGTGGATCTAGGATTGGAGGCCAGCTAGAACGGCCATTGACTGTTGACCGTTGAAGATTGACTGTCAACACAATTGTCGTAATAATGAGGTCGTTTATTAATACTTAATTAAATAATATTAAAAATTCTTCAATCTATATGTAAATACACTAAAAACAGTAGCGAGATTAAATGCACCACTAGAAGAATTAAGCTGTAACTTTTGTTTCAATTGAAAAAATCATTCCGTAATTTGTACGAAAATTAAATGCAACTCATAGATTAAATGTAAATTAAAATAAATTTTAAAATATCATCAAATTTCATTTTCAACACCAATTTATCAGTTATCACATATTAACAAATTCCTCAATTTGTCATTTATCACATATATCACGTCTTACAAATTCACAACTTCCCCAATTTTCATAAATAATAAATTATCACAATTCAAATAATAAATCTCCATTCAAATGATCAATACATATAAAATATCACTTCAACTTCAAGTTCTAAAATTAAGATCATAATTTCTCAATCTTCATAAATCATCGCAATTCACATAATAAATCTACAGTCAAGTGACCAATATATATAAAATATCACTTTAACTTCGAATTCTAAAATTAAGATCATACTATTTAAAATTTTTGAAAATGTGCGAATTCAAATGAAATGTCGTATGATAATTGATATGGCCCTGAATTTTGTTTCCTTTGCAATTCTTCATGGGGCACTTTTTTTTTTTTTTTTTAAAGCCTTACTAAAAAAAAGGCACAAAATCTAAAAATAACATAAAAATGAGAAGGCCCAAATACACATTTATTCTTCCCAGCAAGGCTGTATTGCGTATGGATTGTAACTGCCGCATGTGAAGTCGATGGATCCAGCACGGGCGGCCGAGCCCCCTCACCGAGCGCTAGATCCACCACTTGCTTCCACAACAAAAGAGATGTTTCTAGTGGGAAATCTAAATCTAGAAAAAATATCAGGTGTTACCACTATAAAAAGTTTGGCTACAAGAAAAGTGATTGCAGAATTTACAAATGATAGCAAAACAAAAGAAAGGTAGATGAACACACTAAAATAACGAGGTTCGACCTAAACTACACCTAGAGGGGGTGAATAGGTAATTAAGCAGAATTAAAACTGAATAATTAATTAGCAACAGTAATTATTAATTATCTCTAGATGGTTAATCAAACAGTCAAATTTCTCCTATGTTGAAATACTGCAGTTACATGAAAGCAATAAACAAACACAAGGAATAATCACGGAGAAACCCCATCTGGATAAAAACTCCGGGTACTTTACCAGTCAAGAATCCACTATAAATGAATTAGAACTTACAGTCCACCATACTCGACTACCACTAATACTTTCTGACCGACTTACTACAATTTCTATAGCTCTCTTGGATTTCGTGCTCCTGCACCAGCTGCAGTTTTTAAAGCCCTCCTGGATTGCTCGCTCTTGCACGAACTCTCAACTTTACGAATTCGTCTATCTCATGTAGATCAATGAAGAACTCCGCATTCTCCAACAACTGGAACTCCAGTCACCTTTCCTTGATCTTCATCACTCAGACGGATGTGCAAGAAGTAGCAATTTGGAATTTGGATTATGAATTGATCTTTTCACCTCCAAGAACAAATCACAACACGAGGTTGAAAGCTTATTTGATAAAGATGATATGGAGAGTATGCGTTTTCTCAATGTTCGACTTTTAAAAAATTGTTCAGGAGCGTTCTGGTATTTATACTGTAGGTTAAGGAATGAATCAGCCGGATAAAAAGCCTTAAAAGTGCGAATTGAAATTTTTCGGATAACCCTATCGCTCGAGTGAAAGTTGGGCGACAGGTGAACGATGGTGTATTGCTCAAGCGAAGTCTTAGCAACATGCTAGCAATAATGTTTCTGTTTCTGCCGCTCGAGCCAAGTCATGGCAACAGTCTAGCAAAATTGCGGCACAATTTTTCCTTCTTTTCCATTCTCAATAATTGTAACTTACTCCTTGACTTTTACAACATATTAAATATAGTACATTTTGTTCACAGACTTGCCAATTACATTCAAAACCTAACAAGCTTCCCCTTTAGAATTCTGTAACAAAACTACAAATCTAAAGCCAAGGTAGTAAAACAAAATAGATTCAAAACACCTACTACTATCAAATCAACTATCTTGACTAACTGTGCTTTTTCTTTGTAAACCTATTTCCTAAAACAAACAACTCAATAACTAGTGTAAAAGCACATGAAACAGTAATATGAATAAACATAATTTAAACAATTGATCATTAGTTGTACCAGCTAAAAATTAGATACATTAAATCATACCAGCTAAATTAAGATGCAATATCAATGTAAACCAACATACTAAAGAAACATTGGCATTACTAAACATCAAAACTTAATTTAGCTGAAACAAAAAATTATATACTTTTTTATCAAAACTTTTTAAGTACATCAAAATATCTAATATTACTCTCCCTTTTTGTCATAAATAACAAGGGACAGAGAATTAACATACAATAACCCAAAAATGCAGTTGGCATGCATAAGTATAAGCAATGGACAGTAACCCTTCCCACATACGTAACTCAAGTTAACATGGACTAAATTGTATAAGTGACTCATATGTGTAAAATGTCACTAATCCGTTGGAAGTAGGACTTCAAACCCTAATTTTGTGAGAAATGACATGCTAAATATCACTACCAATAAGTTTATTCCCCTACTTATGAAAGTCAAATCATTTAAAGCACATTAGAACCTATACAGAAAAGCTCATTTTGTATGGAAATTTTCTTTTCTCTCCCTGAATTTGAGCCAAAAAAAAAAAAAAAAAAGCACATTAGAACATATACAGAAAAGCTCATTTTGTATGGAAATTTTCTTTTCTCTCCCTAAATTTGAGCAAAAAAAAAAAAAAAAAAAATCATCATTTTTTTTATTTCACATCTTTCAATATTCGAAACTCAGAATTATTTTTCTCATCTTAAGTCCATGATTTTCTTCATTAAGCGACTAAAATAACCCATGTTAACCCAAGTCAGTTGACCATAGGCACCAGATTATGAGAAACCCCACAGGCTTAGTTGCTCGAGTCAATGGGCTTTGAAGAAGAACATAAGATATTGAGCTTTTTACAACTGGGGATAAACTTGATGTTAGGTCTAATAAATAACGTCAATTCATGTTCGAAGTCACCTTACTAACATGTGATTGACATCCCAAATCTCACACACGCGATAGAGTCCCATTAACAATGTCATAGTGTATGCAGTGTAGATAGTACATGAATATGCCTATACTAAGTACTCCATAAATAACATAAGTCAGCAATGGAAACTATATTATAGCTCATCGATTAAACCTATGGTTAATAAAAAAAAATCAAGTATATCGCATATTATGTTGTAAAAGAACACTTTCTCGCATTTTTATTTTCAAAGTTTTCATTTTTTTCATTTCTTATTTATTTTAAAGCATGAATGTACCAAGCACATAAAACAACAACAAACATAAAAAATAAATGTAAACAAATATAAAAAATGTATGAGTTTTCTACCTCGAAATTAAATAAACCAATACGATGTATACAAAAAAATTAATCTCACACAATGCTAAAGTACGAGCATGTACCAACGTACCTAATCAAAGATGTACACAAACACCAATAATCATCCTAAGAGATTCAAATCTCAGACCATCCAATAGTTTGGTAAATAGATCAGCTAATTGATTTTCTGTAGAGATGTGCTCAAGAGTTACAACACGGGTGTCTACAAGCTCTCGAATATAATGATCTCGTATATCAATATGTTTGGTTCAAGAGTGTTGAACAGAATTTTTGGAAATATTGATAGCACTAGTGTTATCACAAAACACAGTCATAGTTCTCTAGTCAATTTCATAATCACTCAACAGTTGTTTCATCCAAAGTAATTGAGTAAATCAACTTTATGTAGCTATATATTTAGCCTCTACGGTAGTTCTAAGCTACAAGATTAGTACCAACATAAAAAAATCCTTCAGAAGTATGTTTGCTATCATCAGCATTTTCAACCCAATCGACATCGGAATAGCCAGCAAGGTCAAGATTAGAGTCTCAGATAGTATATGATTCCATAATCTAAAGTTCCATTGATATATCTAATTATACGTCGTATGACGCTCAGGTAAAATTCCTTGGGATCAGCTTGAAAGGACGCACATACCCCAACACTGAGTAAAAAGTTTCATTAATCACCGAACTTTGAACTTTGTCACGTTGTGGTCACTCAACTTGGATATGCTTCTGATCGATCACCGAACTTATAGAAAGTTACCTCATTCCATCACCAAAACAGCCACCCATTTGGAAGGCATCCCAGGTGGCATAGCGGAGTTTGGCATGGCAGTGACTATGCCATTTCCTTGGGCAAGTAAGAGTTTAATTTTCTAAAAATCCCCAATTTCCTTTAATTGAACGAATCCTATCTTCCTTCCAAACGTATTCGAACCCTAATCTCCTAACCACCGTCGCAATTGCAGACATTGAGGTGGGTTCGAGCCTAGAAATTGAGATTTGAATGAGGAAAATTCTTGGATTGTTACTGAGATTCAAACAAATCCTGTCAATCATCCCAAACCGAATTCATCCCTTGAATGAAACTTAATCTCCCCCTCCCCATTGTGATTGCAGAAGTTGAGGTGGAATCCATTCGAGAAATTGAGGTCGGAAGGAGCAACAATATTGGATTGCCACTTGAAGTAAACTGGAAATAGCTAGCTTGATTCTTACTGCATTTTCAGTTGATTTCACTTCTTTACAAGGTTCCAATTTTCAAACATGGAGGGAGATCAAGGAGGTAAAGCCCACCCTTGATTTGAAATATAATGTGTGTGTTGCCGGTAATGAGTTTACTAACTGGTAATTCTAGTTTGTGTGATTTTACAGTTCGTATGATTTTGCATAAATATGAAGCTAATTCTAGTTTGTGTGATTTTACGTAGCTGGTAGTTAAGTTATTATAGGTGATTCATGAACTGCAGGTAATTAATCTGATTGTTTTCATTTTGTTGACAGATTACGAGGAAGACCCTGATTTCGTTCATTCCGAGGTTGACATGGCTTCTGAGGATGATGATTTTATGTACGACCGCAATATGACAGATGGCCTCGAAATTGGTCCCGACATGAATGAGCAGGAAATGACGTAGTAGTGATGAGGGTAAGGGATGACGATGACGATGACTTGGAATATCCATCTTCTGAGGAGTTATTATTAGTTTGTTCATCGGACGAAGAAGTTGGTTATCGCTTTCCATAATTTTTGGCTGAGATAGAAATGAGGAATCCGCAATTTGAGGTTGGCCAACTATTTTGATCAATGGAAGAGTTTCGGATTGTAGTAAGAACCTATGGTGCTCTCAATGGTTACAACGTGAGGTAAAAGTGTAATGATAGAAAACGAGCTTAAAGATTTTGCAAATTGGGGTGTAATTGGAGGATATGGGCCTCGAAGTTGAGTATGACGAAGATAGTGCAAGTGAAGTCTTACACGTCGGAGTACACAAGCAGATGAAGCCAAAATAATAGACATTGCAACTATATCTTTTTGACAAATAGATATATTGAATAGTTCAAGGCAGACCTAGGATCAACAACCAACAAGATTTTTACAACCATAGGTTCATCTGCAAACCCAGTTTAGCTATTGTCCATTACAGCAAAGAAGGCTCTACCACAGTAAACAACCATACAATAATTCCTTTTCTAATTCCATCGTACATATTAAGCACTGCCTATTAAACGAGTAGCAGTAATTTTCAAGGTACGCGGAATCACTAAGCATCAATATTACGATCTCTTTCCACACAGAAAAAACATTAGCAAATTGGTCGACACCAAAACAGAGACCAAATAACAGAGCAATATAGATTCAATGAAGCTATTATTCAATGATTCCAGAAACGAACCCATTATTGAAATAATTGTATGAATAACAATACAATTAACCAGAAATTGAGAAATGTTTACCTTCAACGAAATCTATATTGGCTGAACAGGTTCATTCTAAGTGGGGCGATTTCAATTCAAAAATGATTTAAGGCTCGTTCAACGAAAGGTTTGGGGGAATGTAGTGCAGCTTTAGGTCGTGTTTTTGGAATTGTAAGGGACCAATTTGGGCAAGTCGACATTTAGGGATCGATTTTCTACTGGATTTAGGTGGGATTTGGATAGGGGATTTCAAATTAGGGACCAACAAAGTAATTTAATTCTCCAATCATACTCATCTCAAATTTTTGCTTCATACATTTAGCAAACTCATGAGCAAGAGAATCTATAGGAGAACAAAAAATAATGTCATCGACGTAAATTTGAGCTATGGTGATGGTTTCCTCAAGATGTCTAATGAACAAAGTTCTATCTGCACCACCTCTAGAAAAACTATATTCTAAGAGATATGTAATTAATCTATCATACCAAGCTCTAGGAGCTTGTTTAAGACCATATAAGGCTTGTTCAATTTATAAACATAATGTGGGAACTTAGGATCAATAAATTTTTAGATTGTTCAACATAGACTTCTTTCTGAAGTATTCCATTAAAGAAAACACTATTGACATCCATTTGATATAATTTGAATCATAAAGTGTAGGTAACAGCCAAAAGAATTCTAATGGATTCAAGTCGAGCTACCAGGACAAATGTTTCATCAAAGTTAACTCTTTCAACCTGAGTATATCATTGGGCATCTAACCTAACCTTATTTCTAGTTATGGTACCTTGATCATCGATTTTATTTTTAAATATCCATTTAGTACCTATAACATTGGTATTAACAGGCTTAGGAATTAAATGTCATACATTGTTTCTAACAAACTGATTTAGTTCCTCATGCATTGCATTTACCCTACATTCATCACTAAGAGCATCTTTAACTTTCTTTGGCTCAATCTGAGATACATAACTAGCAAATGTCAAGTCGTTTAAAACCCTCTTACGAAATCTTATCCCTTCATCTAAATCCCTAATAATATTTAGTGTAGGATGATTATACTTAACTCTAGACAAAGGTTCCTTAGGAGGTCTAGGTCTATCATCAATTGAGGACTCCTCATTGGATGTACCTAAACTATTAGAAGTATGTAAGGTATCGGGAATAGAAATTTCTTAAGTTTTAGTAACTGTGACGAGATCTACACTCAAAGGATCTAACTCTTCCCAATTTCCTCCAAACTCCCAATCACTACAATCATCATCTACCATTATATTGATAGACTCTATCACAACACGTGTATGAGAATTGTATACCCGTTAGGCTCGACTATTTTTGGAGTATCCTAGGAAAACTCTTTCATCACTCTTAGAATCACACTTGCCCAAGTTCTCCCTATCTCTAAGAATATAGCACTTGTTGCCAAGTATACGAAAGTACTCGACAGTAGGTATTTTACCATTCCAGATCTCATATGGTATTTTATCTGTTTTAGGTCTAACGTAAACTCTGTTCACTATGTGACACGCAGTACTGATCGCTTCACCTTAGAAATGCATATGTAGTCCCTTACCATGAAGCATGGCTCT
This sequence comes from Fraxinus floribunda, assembly GCA_903798395.1. Classification (NCBI taxonomy): domain Eukaryota; kingdom Viridiplantae; phylum Streptophyta; class Magnoliopsida; order Lamiales; family Oleaceae; genus Fraxinus; species Fraxinus floribunda. The sequence continues at coordinate 11,439 of CAIGRS010016447.1, forward strand.
AACCATTTCTTGAAGCTCATGATTTTTCCTTTCAACAACTTCATATTGTTGTGGAGTGATATGCGAGGAGAACTCATGCAGGATTCCCTCTTCGAGGTAGAAGTTCTCAAAACTAGAGTTCTCAAACTCTTTTCCTTGATCACTCCGAATTTTAGATATTGTGAAGTCTTTCTCATTTCTAAGTCTTTCGCACAAAGATATGAAAAGACTAAAAGCCTCGGATTTTTCTCTTAACAGCTCAATCCATGTGTATCGAGAAAAATCATCAACCACAACCAAAATGCTTACCACCAAGACTCTCTGTCCTAGATTGTCCTATTAAGTCCATATAGAATAATTCTAGCGGCCTGTTTGTCGAAGTTTTAGAAGTTTGTTTATGATCTACTCTAATATGTTTACCTCGTTGACACGGTCCACACAAGGTGGAATCATTATTTTCAAGCTTAGGTAAGCCATTAACAAGTTCCTTCTTAGCAAGTTTAGACAAATTCTTATAATTCATATGACCAAGGCGTTGATGCCACAGTTCTATTACATCAATAATGGCATTGTTACACATATTTTGAATTAGGAAAGACCTCATAACAATTATCAAAAGTTCTTACACCTTCAAGAGCAACGTTAGCAGTAGAATCATACGCAGTACACCTTTTCTAGACAAAACTAACCTCAAAATAAGCATCACATATTTGACTAATGCTTACCAAGTTTGACTTTAAACCTTTCACATGAAGCACATATGAGATAGTAGGTAGTCCAGATATATTAGCGGTACATTTGCCTTGAATAGGTACGATAGCCCCATCTCCAAAACTAACCATACCGCAATTACAATCAGTGAGAGTGGAGAACAAGGCTTTACTACCACATATATGACTAGAACATGTACTATAAAGATACCACATAGAATTATTTTAAGCTTTAAGTACAACATGGGCAATATAACAGTACAACTGATCATCAGACCTAGGAAGATCAATTTTCTTAGCCCAAACCTTCTTAGTAGTAGAAGTGATTCTAGCCAACCGAGTCATCATCTCAATTAAGTGGCTAACTTGATTCGCGAGGAAGTTAACTTTGCTTGAGATATCCTTACTTTTACTACTAGTCACGAGCTTAGACACCTAGGTCTTATGTGTCCCAGTGTACCACAATGGTGATAGGTGGGAATAAACATAGGTTCAAACCTACTCGGAGGTTGTTGCCAATTTATAAGAATATTGAACCTATGTTGTCTAGTAGGTCTCGATCCTAAAACATTCTTGCCCTTAGTGGCTAGGATTATTAGTATTTCTCATTTTATTGGTGGCTCGAATTAACTTGGTCTTGAAAGTACTAGCAGCAATATTACCATTTTGAATGTATTCTAGAACATGTCTATTTCCAACAGGCTTGTTCATCCTTAACAGATTATCTAGTTTTAGAGTACCACTCATGATCGAATGAAGTTGAGTATTAGATTTTTCAAGATCACTTGTTAAGGATTTAACTTTGGCTTCTAAGTTCTCATTAACAAGTTTCAACTCACTTAGATTTTTGGTAGAGTCCTAAAGGTCACCTTTTATCTCTCTCTTTCAAGTTCATTAACCTTTTTCAGTACGACTTTATTGGCTTTCTTAATTTTAAGACTCTCCTCAAATAACTCTCGATAAGACTTATGAATATCAGTCTCATCCTCAGAATCTTCCTCAGATTTCTCACTACATTCTTCATTCTCAACCTTTTCACTTTCCTTATCAAATTCAATCTTAGCTATAGACGTGAATGCCTTAAAATTTTGTTCATCCTCACCACCAGATGTATAATCCTGAACACTTGAATATGATTCATCATCACTCAAATCACTGCTAATGCCTTTCCTCTTCTTTTATTCAAATTCTTCTTCAAGTTAGGACATTTATTCCTATAGTGACCAAACCCCTAACACTTATAGCATCTAATAGATCGGGTTTTCTTACTAGAAGTGCTAGGGTTATTTTCCTCACGCTTATCTTTCGAGAATTTACTAGGGACATCATTTTTCCTATCGTGAGGTTTTCTACTATTCCTCATCACCTTCTCGAATTTTTTCACGAAATAAGCTATTTCGTGGTCCCTAAGAATCTCAATATCAGTAGACTCACTCTCTTCTTTCCTAATGGTGTTCAGGGCTATGGGTTTAACCTTCTTTGGTTGAGAAATGGTGAGTTCTTAGGTTTGGAGAGATCCTACGAGTTCATCAATCTTAACATCATGTAAGTCCTTACTTTCTTCAATAGTAGTGATCTTAGGTCTAAACCTTTCAGGTAGGGATCTAAGGACTTTTCGAAATATCTTAGACTCGGGGATCTTCTTACCTAGGTTCAAACTCGAGTTAAATATATCATTAAGCTTCGCATAGAATTCATTGAACGATTCAGCGTCATTCATTCTAATTTCTTCAAACCTAGAGGTTGACATTTGCTGGAGTTCTTAACCGTTTTGGTACCCTAGTGAGTGGTCTCTAAGATATCCCAAACTTCTTTAGTAGTTTTACACATCGACGCTCTCTTAAACTCCTCTGTAGACACAGCAATAAATAAAGCATTAATCCCTTTATTATTCCAGTTGCAATCAGCAACTTGGTCTTTGGTCCAATGAGAAATATCAATGGGTGTAGCAACACTAGATGAAGCTGCAGGCCAACCATTTTGTACACTAATCCAAATACACTCATCCAATGCTTTCTTCGAAAAATGGAGGCACGAATAGAGACTGACTCATCTAAATTAATTTAAGGGTAATGAATCGAAATGTGGTTCTGATACCAATTGAAATAATGATATTCGACCCAAACTATACCTAGAGGGGGTGAATAGGTGATAATACGGAACTAAAACTTAATAATTAATTAACAACAAGTCACTATTAACTATCTTTAGATGGTTAATCAAATAGTCCAATTGAAATAACGAGGTTCGACCCAAACTACACCTAGAGGGGGGGTAAATAGGTGATTATGCGGAATTAAAACTTAATAATTAATTAATAATAAGTCACAAATAATTATCTTTAGATGGTTAATCAAATAGTCCAATTATCTTTAAATGGTTGTATGAAAGCAATAAACAAACAAAAGGAATGATCACGGAGCAACCCCAATTGGGTAAATACTACGGCCACTTTGTCAGTCAACAATCCACTATAAATGAATTATAACTTATAGTCCGATAAACCCGACTATTACTAGTACTTTCTGACCTCCTGACTGCGATTTCCACAGCTCTCCTAAAGTTAGTGCTCTTGCACCAACTTTTAGCTGAGTTTTCAAAGCCCTCTTGGATTGTGCACTCTTGTACCAACTTCTGCTTTACGAATTCGTCTATCTCCTGTAGATCAACGAAGAAATCCGCGTTCTCCAACAATTGGAACTTTAGTCACCTTCCTTTAATATTCAGCATTCTGACAGATGTGTAGGAAATTGGATTATGACTTTAATGTTTTCACCGCCAAGAACAAATCACAGCATGAAGGTTGAAAGCTTATTTGATGAAGAGGATATGAAGAGTATGCATTTTCTAAATGTTTAGAGGTGTTCTGGTATTGATACTATAGGTTAAGGAATGAATGGACCGGATAAAAAGCCTTACACAATGCGAATTAAAATTTTTCGAAAAATCCTGTCGTTCGAGCAAAAGCTAGGCAACAGGTGAGCGACTGTTTGTTGCTCGATCAAAAGCGGGGCAACAGATGAGCGACGGTGTGTCATTCAAGTGAAGTCCTGGTGATAGGCTAACGACAATGTTTATGTCGCTTGAGACAAGTCATGGCAACAGTCTAGCAAAATTGCGATGCCATTTTTTCTTCTTTTCCATTCTCGAACCCTAGACTAATACAACTTAATTTCTAACAATTGCAACTTCTTCTTGCCTTTACAACATATTAAATATAGTCCATTTTATTCATAGACTTACCAATTACATCAAAAACCTAACATACACCAATGTTATTGCAGTTGAAGGTGATATTGGTGTTGTCTTCAACAAAGAATCTATTAGTCATGTTTATCAAGAAAGTGATTCGATTATTAATTCCGGAGCTTCCTTTCATGTTACTGCTCATGATGATTGTTTGGCAATGTCAAAATGGGAAACTACAATGCATAAGAAATCATGGGTATTGGTGGTATTTGTTTGGAGACTAATCCTGGAAGCAAATTAATACTCAAAGATGTGAGATACTTTCCAGATATTCTTCTTAATTTAATTTCTACAAGCAAACTTGACGACGAAAGTTTTGATAACTATCTTGGTGGAGGAAAATGGAAACTTAACAAAGGTCCTCTTGTGGTGAATAAAGGAAATAAGTTGAACATGCTCTATGTTACATAAGAAAAATGAGCAAAAGAGAGATCAATAACATCCAGAAAAGTCCTGATATTGATCATTGGCATAGAAGACTTGGCCAAATCATCGAGAAAGGACTTCAACTTGTGAGTAGAAAACAATATACCTAATATACAAAGCATACATCTCAAGACTTGTACTAACTGCTTAGCTGGAAAATACATAGTATTTCATTTAGTACGTACTCACCTTCTAGAAAATCAAATATACTTGATGTTAATGATATAAATATGATCAACAAATCCTACTCAGCTATCTATGATTTCCACTTCCTAAACTCACTGGTTTTGATACTCACAGTGTACTAAGAAGGGAAATAGCTATTTGAGAGGAAGATATTTGAATTGTACACATTTTTCTTTAAATGAGGGGGTATTTATAATTTTTTCTCCAAGTCTTAAGATAGTTTGGTCTTTTCAGAAGAATGACACATGGCGGTTCCTCATTGGCTTATTAGTAACTAATTTCGTTACAAGTGCCATGCTTTATTTGCATTTTGACAGCTTATGGCCAGCTTGGATGAAGAAGCAGTTCGTTTCTTACTCTATACGAACCTTTCTTGCCTTCATTTACTTGGTATATTGCTATATTCTTCGGAGATCATGTGGTAGGACTTGTGGACCAATTTTTTTGGAGTTAACAAATAGTCCTTGAAGTCCAATAATAATATTCATATTAATTCTGGGACTTGTTATTTCTTTTGATGCTTTGCGAGCCTATTGTTGTTCGTATGTACTTTTCTTCATTAGTGGTGGATGATGTGGGCCATCTTGAGGGAACATGTTATGATTACTATAGCTGTTTGAGTGTGTTACAGGGCATTTTCGCGTGTTTCTAGGCTGGTAGCCTATATGTATTTAATGAACGTGTTCGATATATTTAATTGAGTCCGTTCCTCTTTTTAATCATACACATTTTAAATTCAATGTCCATGATTACTCATGTAATTTGGTTGGCTACGATTTATCTAATCATGCAATCTAACAATTCGCGTTTCTTTTTGGAACTCATAAATATATTATTTCTCTTTGTAGGTTTCTTTCTTACTTCTTTTGCTCTTCATCAACCTAAGCAACTTTATATTTTCCATTGTCACTATGACTTCTTAGAGTGACTCTCAAAATATTTTCAAGGCTCTAAAATTGAAGGTTCTAGACTCAAGGATTTGTCCTTGTCCTTTGACGCTCCTTCTTCTTTGGACGGATCCCAGTAGTTTGCAGCGCAATCATGCCTTTTAGTTAATGTTTCATCATCTAGGGTTACCCCAAAACTTCTTGACTAGGGTGGTAGCTCCCAACATAGGGTGGATGAGGTTCGTGAGAATTCGACTACTAGCGATAAAAAGGCTTTTGAAGCTTCGAAAATATTGTTGAGAAATATTTAGGTGAAATTTGGGACTGCTTTGGTGTACTTGATACTATAGAATTGATGTGGGCAGTTCCAAAATGCAGATTGCCCTTTCCATGATTGTATAGCTATTCATGAACATTTGTGGATATGGGGCTCAGACTTTATTTCCACCGTTTCTTTCGTATCATCTTTTCTTCTTTTAATATTACTCCTACCTAACTTAAATATTCGATGGATATGGGGCCATATGGTTGGGTCTTTTCGTTATGGAACATTGTGGTTTTGTGAGGAGAACTTTCTCTAGATACTAGTTTGTGCCCGTGCTATGCACGGGTTGTGTTTTTTTTGAGGATATGTTAGTGTGGGATGAAGCAGTAGGTTCTTATTATGTTGGATTTGAATTATTTCATTTTTATTTGTATTTAAATTCTTGTTAGTTGTTGTTTTTATTTTGTTTAAAGGTTGTTTGAAGGTTTTATTTGTCGCTTGTGGTTATATTTAGCTGAAGTTAATTAGTTAGAAACACAAATTGAAATTAATAATTGTGAGTTGATTATTGAATTTATAGTTACAACTTATAGTTATAGTTACAATTATAGAAAGTTGATATGTTAAAAATGCTAATGACACTATTAGACTAAAAAAAAGATTGTTTTGTATAATAATTAAAATTTGAATATCTAGAATACTATATGATTTAAGAAAATATGTTAAATAATATAATTAAAGTGCTTACGACTAATGATTTAAGAAAATATGTTAAATTAATATAATTAAAGTGCTTACGACGTGGGTTTTCTTCTCACTAACGATATGCGAAACGACCAATTGTAGCAAAGGTTATCACTCTTCGAAGTAGGCCGTTTTAAAATATATAAATGATTTTTCTTATTTTTGTCTTAATTTTAAGGGATTATTACGGTATGTTAAACGAAACAAAAGTAATACATTCTTTTTATCATTTTAAAGTGCTTACGACCTAGTTTCTTCATTCATTAACGGCGTATGAAATCGTCAATTATAGCAAAAGTTATCATTTGTCGAAGTAAGTTAACGTAGCAAAATTGTTATTTCAAGAAATTTTTAACATCTCAATTATAGCAAAAGTTATCATTTGTCGAAGTAAGTTATCGTAGCAAAATTGTTATTTCTAGAAATTTTTAACATCTCAAAACATTCATATATTAGTATTATTTCCGTTTGTATATACTACAATATACGTACGTGTATTCGAAGTATTTAATATTTGAACAAATAGATAGATTATTAAAATATTATAACTTCTTTTTATATTTTATACACATTAAAATGCGTAAAGCAGTATTTTGGATATAGAATAATTGATTGCATATTATAATTGAGGTCGAAAAGGTCCTTGCTGATCCAACCATACGTTTTGCTGCTGATCCAATTATTTATATAAAATTACAAGATATGGTCCATATGAATTTTGATCATTTTTATACTTGTCAACCAGTAATATAAGAATTATTGAGGATGCATAAAGTATTCATTGTAGCATATATCAACTGCAAGCTTCTGTCTATACGAGATCATTCTGTCTGCAGATACTACTTCTACTGGATAGCCCAGGATAAAACATTCCACGAATTTGAGCAGAAACATTCCACAGTTTGTCCTACGAAATGAATAATTTTATGTTCAGTATAATGAGCACATTAAATGTAAAATCATACGAAGGAAGGAATAGAATATTATGGTAATAAATAAATGCATTATATTTTTATCCGTACCCGTTATGCACAGCAGGGCGATATTGTTTGATATCAATGGCCAGTGGTCTGTCTGGAGTTTTCTTTATGTAGTGTCTGTAGGTATCAAATCTTACGGTCATCAGTATTGCCGTTGTTAGGTCAATCATTGTTCTTGAATGTGCTAGAATTTGCTCTGAAGTATGAACATTGTTACTGCAGTCGTATATTTCAACTTTCCATTGGGGAATGTTCATACGAAATAAATACCACGTGTTGCATGGGTAGGAATAAGGAATCAATAGGTATTTGCATCTTAACCACGAACGACCAGCAATTGGTAAAGTGCCATTTACGTACTGCTGGATTACGGGTAAATTTCCTATATCTTCAATAGTATTTGGGTCTTCTTTTTCTAACTCAATCGTCATTTGACGAGCACATTCCTCTTCAAAGTTGAAGTCTAGGATTCCATATTCTTTTGAGGCAGGGGAGGATTTGTCGTTGATGAGCCGTCGCAACAATGTTAATCCTAAAGCAATACTCTAATAGAAAAAGTAGATGTAATTTGAAAATATTATTTATGGAATTTTAATGCATTATAAGAAATGGATTTTACTAACCAGAAAAGGTATATTTTGAGTCGTGTCTAGGATAGATTCGATGAAATTCCTTTCATGTAGGTTGTTGCATGGATCTTTCCGGAATTTCGTATACAATATAATTTCATTTCAGTTAAAAAAGTTATGGAATTTTAATGCATTATAAGAAATGGATTTTACTAACTAGAATAGGTATATTTTGAGTCGTGTCTAGGATAGATTCGAGGAAATTCCTTTCATGCAGGTTGTTGCATGGATCTTTCCAAAATGTCCTGTACAATATAATTTCATTTCGGTTAAAATGTACATAATTCAAATTCAAATGATATTATAAAAGAGGATGAAATACGAATAGATTTATTACCCCGGATCATTTTTTGCTATCCAATCTGTGACTGTTTTGTATCTTTCTATACTACAGTCTTCCAAAGGATAATTTGTTGGCTGTGTCGAAAATTGTACCTCTTTTCCTTTGTTTCTGTTTTGTATTGCCTCTGTGGGAATATTTTCAGTCTCTTGAGATGCTGATGCATGCTGTACATTAGGACTCATCTGAACATGAGTACCTTCATGCATGGCATGCTGTACATTAGGACTCATATGAACAGAAGTACCTTCATGCATACATAATTCAAATTCAAATGATATTATAAAAGAGGATGAAATACGAATAGATTTATTACCCCGGATCATTTTTTGCTATCCAATCTGTGACTGTTTTGTATCTTTCTATACTACAGTCTTCCAAAGGATAATTTGTTGGCCGTGTCGAAAATTGTACCTCTTTTCCTTTGTTTCTGTTTTGTATTGCCTCTGTGGGAATATTTTCAGTCTCTTGAGATGCTGATGCATGCTGTACATTAGGACTCATATGAACACGAGTACCTTCATGCATGGCATGCTGTACATTAGGACTCATATGAACAAGAGTAATTAGGACTCATATGAACAGGAGTATTTTCATGCACGGCGTAGTGTTCTTCTCGTGACATCTGAAGTTGATGAAATAATTCTTTCTGTTGTTGAAGAATGGTGTCATATCGGTGCTCCTGTCTATGTGATTGTTCCATAATGGTTGTTTCCAAGTTGTTGTAGAACTGAGATACATCTGATGCAATGTTTATTCTCATATTGTTGCATAAATGAGACACATCTGATATAATATGTTGCCTATGTGTATCTAACAGTTCTTCCATTTCTTCTCTTGTGATGTAGTTAGAACTGATATGAGGAGAGTCTGAGGTAGTTGGAATGAAAGTAGGAGGTGTAGGTGGTGTGGTATCGAGTTGATTGAATTGTTGAGGCATATTATTTGATTCTCCTGTGATAATTCTGTGAAGTACATTATGTTCGTTGTCTTCTGGCATTGAAAAAGACGCATACCAGATTGTTTGTAATTCTTGATTTGTAGGTTGTAATATCGTCTTTGCTAAAATCTGAAAGTATAATAAAATATTTAAATAATGAGTTCTAAATTTTTCCAGAAGTAAAAAATAAAATAAAATTATGCATACTGTTAGAAGGAATGTAATTAATTAATACGTACCTCTTTGGTAGACAAAAATTGTCTGATTTCATTTTCTGTTAATATTTTCTGTGGCCTCCATCTGTACATTCTTGGTGTTCTTATCACTCTGCCTTTAGGTTGTCCAAATTTTCGACCAATTCGAGGAAAAGCTTCGTATATCCAATACTATAAGTAAAAATATATATTAGATATATGAGGTTAAAAGTCAGTAAATAAAATATAAATAGAATATATAAAAAATAAAAAAATAGAAGAATAATACCTGAAATGCGAGTGGGTATCCATGTAATGAATATTTTGATTCGGATTGGTCATTTTGATGCATTCTTTGTACTCGTTCTATATGTGATGCTTGTAATGATTTTAGTAAAATATTATATGATTGACGACCCCACGGATATGCAAGGAAAGCATCAACATTTTCAACCATGGATAAAGTTCTTTGGTCAATATATCTTCCTGTAGGCTTCAAAATGCATTCTACAAACATTACTAAGCCAAGTTTGAATTTGTCGTCTTCGTTTTCACAAAGGTGAAATACTTCAGATAACCTTGTCATTTTAATTCTGCTCATACCATTGAAATATTCATCCTTAAGTCGATTACCAGTCAAATGAAATTCTAGAGGCATCTCGTGACATGGTAATCCTGTTATGAGGCAGAATTCATGCATACTAAAACGGGCTAGCTGATCGTTTAATTTAACCCAAATTTCATTACTTTTTCCACAATGAACAAGGCGCATTATGAACTCATGAACCAGTTTACCACTAAACTGTTGTTCTTCTTCAGATCTATGAAAAACACTACATATGAATGCATGGAAGTTACTACCCATTAAAATTGCTTGGATGAATTATGTATTCCAAAGACATCTGTGATAGAAGATAAGAAAAATATTATAAAAATATTTTAAGATAAGGAATATAGTATCATAATTTACTGTAATTACATTATAATTTGTTTCAAGCGCTTAAAAATACTACAGTATATAAAGTTTTAAAATGATAGTAAGAATTAACGTATAAAATTATTGAATATTTACATAAAGTTTTAAAATGACAGTAAGAATTAACGTATAAAATTATTGAATATGAATAAGATGAAGATGAAGATACCTTTTAAAATAATTTTGTTGAAAATATAAAATTATTGAATATGAATAAGATGAAGATAAACATACCTTTTTCTTGATAGATAGCTCAAAAGTTCAGTGTCGGTGAAATTGTCTTGATGGAGAGAAACTATTGAATATAGAACAATAAGTAAAGTGAATTTTTTCTGGAAAGATGCTTTTTTTAGTTTTGGTTGTATAGATGATATTACGTATTTATTAAATAAGTGGTTGGAATGTTCAATTATTTGCGCATTTTACTTTACAGGTGTAATGGAAAGAATAGTGGAATGGTAGGTAAGAAATGGGTAGGTGGAGAGTAATTATATAGTGTATTTACTCAATTAATAATATTATATGAATTTTGAAAAATATCGTAAGAAGATTATTATGCCAAGCAATTATAATTTAAACTAAAAAAATTAGTGTTGTATTATAATTGCTAAACATATTTTTATACTGTATTTATAATTATTAGGATTTGAATATTTAGAATATTATATGATTTAAATAAATATGTCAAATGATAAATATATATATTTAGTAATAATTATACGGGAAAAATATATTTTTCCGAAAATAAAGCATAAAAATAGGTACCAAATTTTTTTTTGAATTATTTAAATTAAAATTGTTAGCACAAGGATGATTTTTTTAATAATTATATGGTATAATATGTTTTTTTGTTGTATAAAATATTCCTGTAATATTAATATTAATAGCTAATGCATTGAAATTTTTTTTGTTCTAATTAAATTAAAATTGTTTGGAATAACGATAATTTATACTATGTTTAAATAAATACATAATAAAACAAAGAAATTTTTTTTTTGAATTTCCTCGTGCGCGCACGGGGAGAACCGTTTTTTTTTTTTTAATTGTGTGTTTTCCGTGCGCGCACGGGAAGATTAATTTTTTTTTTCCTTTTTTTTTCTTTGTTTTATTATATGTTCATGTCTTCACCGTGCGCGCACGGCGAGACACAAATTCGCCGTGCACGCACGGGGAGATTAATTTTGTTTTTTTTTTTTCCTTTGTTTTATTATTATGTGTGCACAGGGAGACACCACTCCCTGTGCGCGTACGGAGTTCACGAATTCCTCGTGCGCGCACGAGGAGTGGTGCGTGTACGAGGAGTTCGTGTCTCAACGTGCTTGCACGAGGAATGACATATTCGCGTG
>CAIGRS010016452.1:0-12700 GCA_903798395.1 Fraxinus floribunda
CAAGAGGGTCATCATGGTTGCCAATCGTGTTTCTAAGGCACTAAATTCGCTATGCGTTACGTATTGCGATGGAGGTAGCGGGTCGGGATCCCTTGCAACAGATTCCAACTCTATCTCTGCTGCATTTTCGACCATACGCGTTTCACTCCTAGTCCGTCTTCTTGACATAGCTTTTTTGTTCATTGGTTTCCCATAGAAAGCGCCAATGTAATGTTTGTCAGATTGTCCTCCATGTTTACCTTACTCAATGCGGCGGTCCAACTGCTCCGATCAGTGGTTGCTATCTGCAAAAAGAGGTCGGGGTTTTCTCCCCTGTTGTACCTCCGACGTGAGAATCAGTAATCGGTTTATAAGAATAGGAAGGTAGTATAATGTGAATTCACATAGTTCAGGTTTCAAGAAGAAAAAACAACATTTATCATCTTGGAGGTATTTATAGACACATAAACACATGTTGCTTCGCTTGCATTTGGTGGTTGCTGGTGCCACGTGTCCCACGTAAGCCTCCCCACTTTCCCTACGTTATTGTAAAATAACCCCTACTCCACAAGTGGTTGGTTGTACTTACGTTTACTGTTGTGTGGTTCATGTCTAGCACATTGTCATTTATGTGATTGAGTATGTCGTTGGACTCATAGCGGTAGAAGACCTGTCTGGACGTAGAGCGTTTCATGGGAGTAGATGGTCTCATGGGGGTAGACGACTATATAGTGGTAGACGGCCTCATGGGGTCGACGTCTCATAGAGGTAGACGACCTCATCTTATAGTGGTAGACGGTCTCATGGAAATCGACGTCTCATAGGGGCAGACGCCTCATGGGGGGAGACAGCCGCATGGTGGTACACGCTTTATGGGAGTAGACGCCTCATGTTGGTAGTCACCTCTTGGGGATAGACGGTCTCATGGTGGTAGACGCCTTATAGGAGTAGACGCCTCATGAGGGTAGACTCCTCATGTTGGTAGACGTCTCATGGAGGTAGACAATTGGATGGTGGTAGACGTCACATGGGGGTTGACGACCTCATGGTGGTGACGCTTCATTGGGGTTGACGCCCTTATGGTGGTAGATGTCTCATGGGGGTTAAGTGGTGCTCTACATGGAGTGGACATCAAGTTGTTCTCACCCACTGAGCATTTTAAATAATTATTAATATCATCATATATCAATTGAGAATTGTCAATTAATTGTGTTTGATTGATATAATTTTTCATCTGAAAAATGTTGAAATCTTGGATCTCTTAATATTCGTTTGGCTTTATTTTTCATGAAAATTGTCCATTAAAGAAAAAAAATTTAAATTAGAGATATAATTTGTTTCCATTGCAAAAAAAAAAAACAAAAAACAAAAAAAAACCATTTTCCCACCGAAACCATAAGAAAAGGAATTCTTCAAAAACCAAAAATTGGACAGTGTGGGGGCATAATGTGAAAATTGAATTGCCAACAACATTCGATCAAACTGACAAACATGGAATTTGGGTGGAAATGAAATTTCTTTTCCATTTTACATGGAAGTTTTCCTAAACAGTGTCTTAAGGATACAATTGAAATTTCACTACAACTCTTGTGACCAAATGTGAATTTAAGTCGATGAACAGAATTAGTGAGGATGGACTCTCTTCCTAAAGTCTAAAATCGATCAAATCAAATTCGATTACATTTTGGATTGTCATATCAATTGTTCTTCCTAGATTCGCTATTTCTGAAACAATCCTCACGGCTATATTTTGATGTTTTTAATTTCCCCTTTTTACACAATTTTTTGATCGTAGATCGAGCAATAAACAATTTAATGGAGAGCAGCTTACCATTGACAGCGACGTCGTCGTCGAAATCGGAGAGACGATCGAAATCGAAGAATTCTCAGACCACTTCCAAAACCTCTCTCCTTATGGCCTTCCTGTCTTGCCTCGCCTGGCTTTACGTTGCCGGACGGTCCGTTCATTTTGTTTTTCTTTGCATTTAGTAGGATTTATGTATTTTTCCTTTTATTGGAAATTACAGAATTCCCTATTTTTCAAGATCTATGTTCCAAAATCAGATCTGAACTTTTAATTTTCAAAAAGCAGATATTTTGTAATTAGATACATTATATAATATAATTAGATATTTTATTTTTAATTATTAAATATTAATTGTACAATTTTCATTTAAACCCTAATCAATTTCATCCCAATTTTCTCTCACTTCTCTCCATCACTCTCTCTACCTTATTGTCCCCGTCGCTCTCTCTTCCATTCTCCACTCTCCGCCGCTGCGATCTTCGTTATTTTTGCTTATTTTTTGTCATGCCTCTCAAATCTCAATTCGCTTGTCATTTCATGAATTCTTTTGAGTAAAAAAATGTTAATCATCTGTGAGGCATCTTTTTTTGCCTAATCCATACTTATTTGTGCAGGATACTTACAAATCATGTTCTGCATCAAGAAATTGCTCCCATTTTTGTATGAGAAAGCTTTGTCGAGTCAAAGTCAATATGGACAGAGAAGTTTGGATATGAATGTGGTGTGCTGAATTGCAACTCTCCCCTCCCATGTCCAAAATTAATTGCCTCGCCTGGCTTTACGTTGCGGAAGGCATGAGAAAGCTTTGTCGTGCATTTTGTTTTTCTTTGCATTTTTGTTGTAAATGTGTGTCAGTGAATTGATGGGTTATGATTAACGAGAGGATTTTAATTTTTTTTCGTGACCTATTTTTTTGGTATGTTCTATTAGGTTGTGGCAAGATGCAGAGAACAGAATGCTACTGTTTAATTTACTGAAGAAGAATTCCTTGCAGGTTTGAATTCCGCGTTGCTTAAATTTTCCTTCCTTTTCTTTTGTTTCTGTTTGGGGTTTCTTAGAAAATGTGGGAATGCTCACGGTGAACTAAAATGATACGACACTGTCTCCGTTGATGGTTTTCCACAGGGGGAAATTTAATGCGGACTGCAAAGATGAGTTTTCTAGTGTATATAAAATTGGGGAATGACTAAATGAGCTTGATTGACTGTCTATTTAAACCTTATATTTAGTGATGTGGATGCTAAATGAGGCTAATATGAGTACCCACCCCTGCTCGCTTATTAGAAAATGTTGGATTTTAAAGTATTACACTTGCAGCTATGCTTAGACTAATATGGATGTGAGATTTTAGTTTCGTGATATAGAACGGGAAGCTGATGAATGTGAGGTGAGAGGAAATAAGCTATAGTTCTAAAAGAAAATATTTTGTGAAGTGCTGTATATAGCACATCCTGCAGATATGATTGAGATGGTTTTAGCACATTTAGACTCGATAATTGTGCTTTGAGAAACGGAGACTAAACCAATGTTAAATGAAGTAATTTAATAAAGGTGCAATAACTGGTGGTCGAACAAAAGGAATTGGTCCTAGAAAATGTTGAACGAGCAAGTAAAATTCATTTTGACATGCCTAGATGTTTGTAATGAGATAAAAAAAAATGAGTTATTTGATCTATTAATAATACAAAATATTTTCATTTTAAGGGCGTGTTCGGTAGAGATTAAAATCGAATTAAAATTGAAAAATTAATCGTTATTATTTATTTTTATTAGACGAGTGACCCAATAACGGCTATATTTTCAATTTTAATTAAATTTTGAGCTATACCAAACACGCCCTAAAATTGTTCCAGTCTCACTATTGATTTTGTGAATTTGGTTGCTCAAAAGATCAGATGCTGAGTTTAAGTTTTTCTTTTTATTACTAAATCAGTTAGTGATGAGTGGAACACAGGAGTGGGGAGGACAACTCCCCACCCAAACACACATGAATAAATAAATTAAATACTAATGAACTATTTTCTATGCTCTTTTATTGGCAGCGTCCGAAGGTGCTTACAGTGGACGACAAACTAATGGTCCTAGGATGCAAGTATATTTCTCAATGGCTCCAATTTATGTACATATTATTAGATAATATGATTATGTAATGGGTAAGTTTTTACTGTTTAAGATGCACTTGGGTTTTTATTGTGAAATTTATAGGGATTTGGAAAGGAGAATTGTTGAAGCTGAAATGGAATTAACACTGGCGAAGAGTCAAGGTTACCTTAAGAGCCAAGTGCAGCAGGCTGGTTCCTCTTCTGGTAAAAAACTGCTTGCTGTTATTGGAGTTTACAGTGGTTTTGGGAGTCGGTTGCGGCGCAATATTTTCAGAGGGTCTATGACATCAAAAGGTCAGTATAATCCTGATTTCTGCATGTACTCCTTAGATTGATTATAGTGTTTTTTAAGCTGATACTGTATTGATTATTAGTGTCTCCATACACCTTATAATATAGGATTTGTTATTTGATAAAATTGCACGTGGTCCTAATTTTCAGCTCTATCTTTGCACTGTACAAAAACCTGACATAACTGTGACATTTAATATCTTCCATAGATGGAACTGCTACTTGTTGCATTTTGTTCTTCTATGAACCTTCTTATTCTTATTTTTCCCAGTTTTGTTGTCATTGAACTCTATTTTAACATATACATCGAACCCACACCAGCATTGGTAAATTTGAACAATTTCAAATGATAATAATCTGTTACCTAATTCATTTCCAGGAAAATGGACGGTGAGCCATCTATGATCACTTACTGCTTAACACCTAGAATGCTAGCCTACCCAATAAAAGAACAGAAACAAGGAAAACCAAATCTAGTGTAGATCCCAATTTAAAATGAGTTATATAGACTGATTATCATTTTTATTTCCCTTTTCTGATAGATTTACTTTTAATTGTAAAAGCAAAACTACCGCGGCTTTGATGTGCAGTTTGTCTACTAAATTATTATGCCTACATTGTGGAGACTGAATGCACATATATCTTTAGATGTGATTGAAGTTAGAAGATTGTAAACTTGCATTTTCTTTTAATGAGCATGAACTTCTTCGTGCTTTCAGGTTATACTTTACAGAAGCTCGAAGAAAGAGGGATCATTGTACGATTTGTGATTGGTCGAAGGTTTTGCCTCACACTTAAAAACTGTGCTTCCTAATTAAGACTATTTTACGCACTTTTTTCCTTGTCCTTTTCTCTTCTGCACTATCAATGTCTTCATTGTCTTGTGAGGATTAACCAAAATCATCAACTGAACATAATGCGACATTAATCAGTTGCTTGAATTTTGCAGTCCTAACCGTGGTGACAGCTTGGACCACAATGTTGATGAGGAAAATCGTGTGACAAAGGATTTTTTGATACTTGTAAGTTATTAATCTTTTTTTCCTTAAACTGATTCACAAATCTGTGTTGTCGCTTTTCTAATTTGCGTCTTAAACTCTTTGTATCTAGTAACCGGTTTTCTCGTCGTTTATTTCTTCTGTTCTTTTTAAGTATTTTTTTTTTCAATTAATGGGAAATTAAAATGATAAATGTTTACTGTCCGTGCAAATTATAAAATCTTAACAGTTCATTATTATTTTATTAGGATGGTCATGAGGAGGCTCAAGAGGAATTGCCCAAGAAAGCAAAATTCTTCTTTAGCACAGCAGTCCAGACTTGGAATTCTGAGTTCTATGTAAAAGTTGATGACAATATTGATCTTGACTTTGGTAAATGCTGACATTTTATATTTTTTCTAAAACATGTCTGCTTGTTGTGTATCTCACTTCATGCTTTTAAAAAATATCCATCCTTGTGACTGATTGTACATTAGCACATTAACATGGGAACATTACAGCTTGATAGCATACACTCATATATGATCTATTCTCTTGGCAGATGCATTGATTGAACTTCTCCAGAGTCGACGTGGTCAAGATGGTGCTTATATTGGATGCATGAAGTCTGGAGAAGTAGTTGCTGAAGAGTAATACAAATAATTTTGATTTGACTCAATTTTACTTTACATTGTCTATATTTTTTAGCTAGAGCTAGTTAGACTACGAGTGGCACCTGAACAATTTAGCAATTGTTTTTCCCCTTGTCTACAAATAATGTAGGCATGTAATTGCTATTGTTAACTTCTGTGCTTTTATTGGCACACACACCACTTCCTCCTATCCTGCTTCCTTTGACATGTTTGGTTAATGAAACTCTGTAGATCAGTTTAGCAGCCATCTTGGAATTCTGCATGGTGAACTTGATACCATGGCATCAAATAGTCTCCTCTCTACATCAAGTAGTAGTAAATGTATGCTATTAATGTGATGAAAAAAATAATAACTGATATTCTGTTCCTATGTATATTTGGTCATTCCTTTAGATATCTATGGTTGTGCTTTAATCTTGGCCACATCCTTTCTCAGTACTTGGAGGTCTTCTGTTGTATTTATTATGTACTACCTTTTTTACATGTAAAAGAATTTGGTTTTGTTACAGAACTACATCTAAACTGTTGTTTTAGTGGGATTATGCAGTATTCTTTGTGCATGCATTGTTGTATTTGCATTACTTGTGATCATGCTACATATTATCTAAATGGCTTGAAATTGCATATTTTTACATTTGAAATACTACGTATACAAATTACTCTTTCACTTGTCAGTCACCATCTTAAATACCTAAATATTGTTTAAATTTCAGGGGAAAACTGTGGTATGAGCCTGAATGGTGGAAGTTTGGTGATCAGAAAACGTAAGTAAATCAATGTAAGAAAAAGTACGAAATTTTTGACAGATCAGAATTTACATTTGTGTAAAGTAATTTCATGGTTGAGGATTTGTTTTGAAAGCGCTCACAAACACACATTTCTCAAGTTATTGCCTTATTGGCACATAACGTTTTCCACTAGAAGTCAATGACACATAGCGGATTCATTTTTAGACGAATCTATTTTCAAAGTTATTTGTTTCATTTTTTGTGGTAGATGTGGTTGGGAGGTGGAACCATTATTTGGGGTATCATGAACACTAATTTGTTCTAATTTATATGTTAAGTGACACCAATATTTCTTTCAGGTACTTTCGCCATGCAGCTGGTTCTATTTTTATACTGTCAAAGAATTTGGCTCAGTATATTGACATAAACAGGTTAGTTTCCGGAGTGTAAGTTGGAATCATATTTTTGATTGTCAAAAGACCTTAAACTAAATCCGTCTAGCTAGTATACAAGTTTTCGGACTGCCAGGTACCTAAATGTTTATAATGGGTTTTTTGGTAGACATATGATGAATATTACTGTAGCGTGATTTTATTACCATATTATAATCATATTGCAATGTTTTTAGAACAAGAATCTTATCAGTCATGTTAAGATTAAAGGTCGTCCTATCAGGATAAACCAGAAAGAGTTGGGATTATTCTATCTTCATTAGAACTCTGGTTGTTGCGGATCTTTAATATTGTTCCATGCTGCCTTCATGCAGTGTATCTTTGAAGGCTTATGCTCATGAGGATACATCAGTGGGGTCATGGATGATGGGTCTTCAAGCAACTTATATAGATGACAGTCGTTTGTGCTGTAGTTACTCCAGCCAAGGTAAATACGCGTTTGCCACATTGTTTAACAGTTTGTATCCTCTCTATGCTATTTCCCATTATCTATTTTGTGATGCATATCTTTTTCCTGGATTAGTTTTTCTATTATTTTTTCTTTGGTAGGGGTTGGTGTTTTTCTTTCTTTTGTTTTCTTTGGGGCAGGGGTGGGAGGAGAAAGAAACTAGGAAAATAGAACAGCAAAAAGGAAAGAATTAAAAATAATAATAATAATAATTAAAATATAGCAGCTTTAGTTTAAGTGATTGGTTCTCCCCCACTGTTTAAACTTTAACCTAGCCACTGGAATAAATACGATAATGCAAGGCACTGATTTAAACCAAATATATTGGTTGTGATTATGTTGGTTTTAAATTTATCAATTATAATTCCCATTTTGTACAGGTTTACCCAACTTCACATCTTATTAACATATAGTTTTGAATTGTTGTATTCCAGACAAGGTGTGCTCATTGGCGTGAGAATAGAAGTTAACCTTTTTCCCCATCGAAGTAGTACCTCTGAATACTGTATGGGCAGAAACACAGAATTTGATGCACTCTTCGTTAGTGCAGATGGTACATATGGAATGTGGTCGAGGGCCTGATTCTTTGTAGCATTTAGTTACGGGAATGATTCGTGAAAAATATTAGTTAGAGCATTCTTTACATCGATTCAAATCTTAATTCTTACTCAATACAGATGATGTACACAAGTTGGCTGAGACTGTATGCCTACAAAAATGTAACTTTTTATGGATTTCAGCTTTAGGTGTATGATTCTTGGCATTTTTCTCAAACGTTTCTCTCCTGATGCAAGCTATTTATGTACTCTTGGGGGTGTAAAAAGGGCATTGCTGTTGCCCGGTTTTAAGTGTCCTGGAATGCCTATAATATATTACTGCTGGCGCGGCCATAGCCACATCCTGGACCAACTAGGGTCAAGCCAATACTATTTTATTATTCTTTTTTGAAAGAAAATATAGGACATGGGTTAGCCTAGCCCAGCTGTATGGCCATCCGAACCTGGACAGCAGGCTTGACATCCGTAGGTGCATTTTAATCTTATATTTTCTTATTTTCTGAAGAACAAGATGACAAGTATATGATCTTGGCCGTGCCTAGCTTTAGAAGTCAAGTGCCTCTAATTTTTTGAACTAAAGAGGGCCAGATTCCAATTGAGTCCAAACAATGCATACCTGGAGCTCCTCAATTATCATACGCTCAAAGACCTAGTAATAACCAAAACGGCTAGGAATTGGAAAATTTTTGAGGATCTACGACCGCATGTGGATAGCGTTATTCGAAGGATCAAAATACACGTATACAGGTAATTTTTACCAATCATCATCATGTTTTGATTCAATTTGAAATTTTAGCGATTGGTCTTTGGTTTGTAATTTGTTGATACATCTTTTGATATTCGTTGCTTGGGGATATCTGAAGTAGTTGTACTCATCTTTTGATCAATATATATTCACATTAACCGATTTAAAAAAAAAAAAACCCCACAACGGATGGTTCTTTAGTAGGCAATGAAGAAGAGGATTGATTTGCACATTTTTCCTATTCATCTTGATCAAGAAATTCAACGATAGATTATGGCAAGGAGAGACAGAATATAAACAATCAGTTAATACTCATGTACAGATGCCAAAAAGCATAAATATTTTTGCTGCAATCCGCCACTTAAATTCCCAGCAAGATGATGTTTTATGTTCATTGTTGTCTTAAAAAATAAAAAATAAAAAAAGTTGAAATTTACGGTTAGATAAATCTCTAGCATGTTATACACAAAGAACACTTCCCTTTTTTATGTTCATTATTGTGCTCATGGATCTAGATGGCTGCAAATTAATAAAGCCAGAATCGATCACTGGTAATATAAGTTTACTACTTCAAATACAACAAAGAACACTTGCTTTTTTTTACATAGCATTCACGATTTACCATGTACTAGTCAAAATGTCTGACAACCTCTCAAGAACCAACACAAATCTAACTGCACACACACTTTTCCAAATTATAGGAGATTAAGATGCTGCAGCAGTAGCACTGAATTCATTTGGCTGGTTATCACCTAACAAATTGGCGACGATCAAATCAACATCCTCTAGACCGACACCAATGAACAGAGGATTGGTCGGACCCCTAACAGAAACATCGTCCCCACCAGCTTGAACTCCTTCGAAGTTATTTTGAACCCGTACATTAGGGCCACTTCTGCACTTGCCCATGCATTTGCAGCCAGAAACTCCAACTTCAATCCCAACCATCTTCTGAAATTCCTCTAATAATGCTGCAGCCCCTGATTTCTTGCATTTTCCACCCATGCACACCTCGATTTTCATTGCAGAATCTACATTAACCAAGCTAACATTACTCGCGTCTCTACATAAGCTAGCTGTTCTAGAACAACTTTCTTGAACCGAATTGAATGATTCAATCCCCCTCCCGACGTCAATTTTCTCCTCTGTTATCGTGCTCAGAACGGCTGGGATTGACTCTGAAATGCTCTGTTGTAACATAATCGTCGTCCCCTCCAGGGTGGACATGCTAAGTGGGGGTGACGCTACTTCCTCATCCACTGTTTGCATAGTATTTGGATTTGGGATTGCCTGTGCACGTTTAAGGCGGTTCATGTCAACCACCTCTCCACATTCGCTGTCGCTAGATTCGGAAGAAGAACTTGAAGACATGTTACATTCGAGCTGGGTTTGCGACCGCTCAGCTTTTAGTTTAGCCTTCTCTTCTTTCCTTTTCTTCTTCAATTCCTTCTCCTCTGCCCTTAGTTTCTCTAGTTGTTCCATCAATAACTCGGCTGCTCCCTGAACACGGTATAAACAGAGTAATGTCAGCACAATTCTCCAAAAAATCATCCCACGGAACTTAAACAAAAGAAATTACAACAGCCTATAATCAATCGATTCCAACATACAATCAAAATCTATTCAGGGAAAAAAAACTAAATAAAATTATAAAATTCGTGGTTATTTGTAATACATACCGTAATCGTGGTGTTGCCTTTAACTTCATCGGAGTTAAATCCAAAACCCATATTAGAAAACGTAGACAAATCCTTCGACAACCCCTTGAGCAATTTCAACTTGTTCTTAATCTTTTTCGTCTCTTTTTCCTTAATATTTTCCTTTTTTCCACACCTTATTATCCCCGAAGACTTATTGTTGTAATTGTAATACTCCAAGTGACCCGTATCAGAAAACCCACACATCCTTCCGCGTCTCCAAGAAAATCCAGATTTTCCGTGACACGGAATTGACAAAGAAGATGATGAAGCAGAGTAATGAGATATTGGGGCATGAACATCCATTCCAGCAACAGAAAAACAAGAAGATTGACCCAGTGCAAATCTTGAAACCTCCATTTTTAGCTAATTTTCTTTTTAACTTTGGCCTAATTTCTCTGCCTTATTATGTATAAAATAATTACCTTTATCGGAGTTGCCAAGAGTTGAAGTTTCCTTCCCATTAGGAGTTGGATTTGCTTTTAATTTGGAGCAGGTAGCTTTTCTGGAGGATGAGGACAAGGAACGAAGGTATACGTGGGCTATTCTTATTGGTCAAAAATTCAAGAAATCCGACGTGTCCAGGCACCTGCGCGCCATAAGCCGTTTTAAGTTTCCCACGTTCTGCTCGTATTTAGACGTGTGATTTTGGGCGATCGGGGCGGTTGGATTAAAGAAGGGAATTTGAACGGTTATGATTTGGACAACTTCTTGACACGTCATACGCCAAATGTTAGGACTTGGCCAACTCCTTGGCACGTCAGACACCAGGTGGATGTTTAACAGTTAGATTCTTTATTCCCAAGGAATATACGTATCCATAATAATGTCTTGGATGTCATTATCTTGAGAAATAAAGGATTAATGGAATTTTCATACAACATTTAACCCAGACTAAAATCATATTTTTAATAAAAATTAATAAAATATACGGTTAAAAAACTATGAATTTTATCGAATATGTAGTTAAAATTAATTATTTACTTTAACTATACTAAACATGTACTTAGTTTCAGGAAAAATGTATTTAATTGTTTACTTTGACGAATACTAGATACAGAGTTAGTTTCGAGCAAAATTGCAAAATTGGTTCTCGACTTACAACTTTTGTAGTAATTTAGTTTCTCAACCAATTAGTTCAATCCATGTATTTTATTACAACATTCTCAACCATACTTCCTCCATCTCATAAAGATAAACTTGCTTTATATTTTCGTGCGTCTCAAATTATAGGTCATTTCTTTATTGAAAATATAATTGATTTTTTAGTTTTCTATTATGCCTATATTTAATGTGCTTTGTTACTAATGAATATGAATTACTCATATTTAAACCAACATAGGAATATATAAGAAAAATGTAAGAAAAATCTATTATTCCGACTATATTAATTATATTTTCTAAATATGTGTGAATATAAAAGCAAATATATCTTTTTGGAACAAAGGAAATAGTAAGGGAGTGAAAATTCAACAAATGTGCTACAATACCAAGACCGGGGGGTAGAAATCCCACGAGGGTAAGCTAATTCAAAAACCTGTCCTAATAGCTCAACTTTTTATGACAAATATATTTTCCTTTGTTTTCGTAGTTTTTAGAGAAGAACGCAGCAGAATATACAATGGATTGTTTATGTTGTCTCGTTTCTATTCGTTGAGTAAAATTGCCTATGCAATGGAATTGAGAAGAAAATGAACAATCGATTATAACAGTTGAATCATGATAGTATCAGTTCAATCGGAAATATGAATTGGAAGAAATATCCAAAGCAATGATATTCAAAATTCTTATTTGCTCTTGAAAAACACAGGTGTTTTTAAAGAGCAGTAGAACTTAACAAAGTAGTTATTGACACGTTACTTATAAAGAGCATAAGTTAGCAAAGTAGATTGATCTATGTTTATACTTTGAGAGTTGTGTTTCTCAAAAACACATTTAAAAACGGTGTTATTTGTGTCAATTGTCTTAGCTGTTTATTTGGCTTGAGCTGCTTGAATGACATTCATTTATTGGTAGTTGGGTCTTTCACACAGATTGTGTTAGTTTAAACTTAGGGGTATTTACAAAAATACTCTTAAAATTAGAGATGTTTTGAAAAATACCTTTAAAATCATATGAAAGATTTTTAGGAAGTAAAAAATACTGTGTAAAATAAAAAAGTGACGCAATGTCACTTTTTTTTATAAAAAAATGTCACTTTTTTTAAAAATAGTGACACAAACTCAAAAAAAGCGACACGCACTCAAAAAAGTGACACATACTCA
>CAIGRS010016481.1:0-11139 GCA_903798395.1 Fraxinus floribunda
AAATGGGATTAAAATTAAAACATTAGTCGTTATTGTTGATTAAAATGGGATTTTTCTGGGATAAGTATCTTATGATCAACTACTAATCCCTTTTATAATCTTTTGGTTTTTTAAGAAATAATCTTAAAACTGGGCTTACGTTCTTCTGACCTCAAAAGTTATTAAAATTAAGGGAGTGTTCGGTAGAGATTAAAATGGGATTAAAATTAAAACATTAATCGTTATTGTTGACTTTTATTAGACGAGTGAGACTCAATAACGGTTATATTTTCAATTTTAATTGAATTTTAAAAGTCAAATATTAATTTTAACTACACATCTTACCTAATATTCGTTTATTGGTCACAAATTTCGTGAAACCCGATACTATTATTCATGAAAAATTACTAATAATTTCAACTAGGTACTATTTGAGGAAATTAAGAAAGAAACTTCGACGACAATGTTAAGCACAATATGGGATTTTGGAAGTAAAATAAGGATTAAAAAGAAGATCAAAATTTCGTGTAGCATTCGTAAGAATGAACTCATCACTTGTTTATTTTTTGATATTTATCGTCCCAATACGTGTTCCATATTACAAGAAGCAGCTGATACATTTAACTTCAGAGTTAAGTTGACAAAGACTTTTCGAGTAAAATAAGGATTAAAAGAAAATGATCCAAATTTCATAGCCTTCGTAACAAGTTCATCACTCACAAATGAGATGGATGAACATTGAAAAATCGTTTGAAATTCAGTGGGTAGGTAGTAATTCACTGAAAATTTAGTGAACGTTAATTGATTTTACATTATTACATTATTAATTTTGATTTATATTAAAATCTAAATATTAATTTCTACCAAACATGTTCATATTTATATTTTATTTACAATGATAAAAGAACATCATTAATCTCTACGTACCAAACACATTCATATTTACAATGATGAAAGAACACGATAATCTATTTTCATTTACAAACATTTTCCCGTATATTTTGTAGTTATTTGTAAATACAAAATAAAAGAAGGCTCCCTAAAACTAAACATAAAATCAAGCTTTTAAAGTTGTTGGAACACTCTCCGTCTCTCTCTCTCATTTATTTTTTCTTTACAGTTTTTTATGTTGAAATTTGTATAATTTACAAATAAACCACTTATTTAAATCTGCATGATTTAGGCTCCACGATTAATCATCTCCATATATTGATTTAGTGATTCTTGCCTCTGCAACCTCATTTCGTCGTTAGATTTCTTGATGAATGCCTCGACTCTACGGTTCAACTCATCTTCACTTGGCGACGGCTCTCTTGAAATCTCAGTTCTCGAAGACAAACTCAATGGAGATTCTAATACGGACTCGTGGTTCATACTATTCTTCAAGGTCTTCGATTTTGGTTCATGATATGGTAGACTTGTGGTCACGTGATGTTCATGGTGTTGCGACGTATCTGACTTCTTAAGGTTCTTTGAGAGTGGTATTTGATGTCCTTTTGTTATCATATTCCACGTACTTTCTAATGTCTCGTGCCTTTTTGACCTTGTCACTCGTCGTAGCTTTGCACCTGAAAATTACAATTGATCATTTTACCTTTGAGAAATTATATTTATTTTCAAAAATTCCATTTTATGGAAATCGTGAATTGAGAAAATGAATGAATAGGCATATAAAAAAAATATAATAATAATGATTTAGCCATGAACATAATTAGAGTCAAATAGAAGCAATATGATGGACGACGTCCAATTTCTTCTTCTTATTATTATTATTTAATAAAAACGACAGCGTTAAACTTTTCTGTGTTTCGAATATCTTAGAAGCGTACAGATCCCCGGCTACACGTGGAGCCTAGAATAGCCGGGAATCTCCCTATAAAAATTTTCAAATTTATCTTTTAGAGCGTGTTGGATAACAATTAAAATCCAACTAAATTGAAAATATAGTCGTTATTAAATCACATTCGTCTAATAAAAGTCAACAATAACGATTAATTTTTCAATTTTAATCTGATTTTAATATCTACGAAACAGACTCTTATTTAAAATCTAAAAGTAGTTATTATGAGTAATTAAATTAATAAGTACCTTTAGAATTGGCCCCGATAGTTTTCCGGTGACGAAATGGCGAAGGAACCAAAGGTATATCCCTCACCGGCGGCAGAAACTCCGATTGAACATCTGGAGATATAATCGCATGCGGCCGAATGTACGTAGAACTCGAGATAACAAACTTATCTTCACCGCCAATTTCTTCTCCAGTTGGATCGATATCGACTTTTGCACCATTTACCAGCACCGCCTTCACCTTCACAGCACTATTCTCACTCTCATACTCCAAAAGTGAGGGTTCATCAGCAGCGCTAATCTCTGGCTTACCTGGAAAGGAGGCAAAATCCGACGACGGAGGTGTTTTGACTGAATACAACCGCTCAGATGGAATGGACGGTGAGGATGTAGCCTGGTGAAAGCGTGAGGAGGCAGCAATGGTGATGATGATGCCATTAACAATAAGATATAAATATGGAGGCCTCGTCCATGACAGGAATACAGACCAAATCACAGGTACTTGATTAAATAACGGAGCGGAGAATTTGATTCCCATGGCGAAGGAAACAACTCCAAATGAAATTAGAATCACTTTCATGGATAATATCCGCAGCATACTTGTTGATATCATTTGATTAATTCTACGGTTGAGAAGGGAGATATTGGAGTTATGTTTGATTTGAAGCTTCTCTGTGTACGCGTGCTGGTGTGAAGGGTGCATATATAAGGAAGAATCGGAAGGTGCGATGTGGTCTTACGTGAAATCTTGGTCGTTGAATTGCTCTTGTGACTGAAGAGTGATGGATTGCACTTTGGTGTTGTGGTCTATATGGGTTGGCCCACGTGTGCGTTAAAAAATAGTTTCTAAAATATAAAAATTAGCTTGACGACCCACTTTTAACAAATTTGCTACTTGTACCTAATTGGTACACAACCCTCTCACATGTGCCATATACACGTGAGAAGGTTGTGTACCAAGGGTGTAAATGTAGCATTTCTCAACTTTTAAAATTGTAAAATCTGACAATTTTCTATTTCCTTGACTTGTCAGATTATTATTATTATTATTATTATTATTATTATTTAATTAGTAAATTTTCAAAGATAAATCAAAAAAATTGTTCTCGCTTTGAATAAATACCCCCTCTCTCTCTAATGTTCCATATCCACGAAAGCTCTCATTAGGAGATGTTTGTTAAAATCAACAAATTTGATCTCATACTTGAAACCGATATCAAATTCCTAAATTTACATACAATCAAATTAATAACATATAAAAATATTCTTATATCTGTCCAATTGCAATTACAATCCAGAAGTCACTAAAATCTACCATATCGATCACTCGGAGTCCAAAAGACCAACAAAGTTAAAGTTGGAGTGGTGTAAACCTACAAAAAAAGGAGAAAAAAAATTTCATAATAGAAGATTACTCAATATTGTATAAGTAAAAGAATATTATTGATACGACGACCTCTACATTTCAAATTATTATGGTCGCATACGACGTCGAAATTGACTTCTGAACTAATATTCTACTACTGCACATTCACGTAGAAATTAACATGATATTGATTAACGACCCTTGCAATCCAGCTATCCAAAACCACATCCTGAAAAATATTTAAGCCTATATTTGATGGTCATTATAGAGAGATTGAAAAATGATATTTTGAATAGTGATTTTTTTTTTAATTAAAAAAAATGTATTGTTTAAAAAGTAAGAAAACATTTTGAATTTACATACAATCGGTTTAATAACCTATAAAATTATTCTTGTTCTTGTCCAATTACAATTAAAATTTAGAGGTCACTAAAATCTACCATATCGATCGCTCGAAATTCCAAAAGACCAACAAAGTTGAAGTCGGAGTGATGTAAACCTACAAAGAAAAAGAGAAAAAGTTTCATAATAGAAGATTACTCAATATTGTATAGGTAAAAGAATATTATTGATATGCCGACGACTGCATTTCAAATTATTGTGGTCACATACGATGTCGAAATTGACTTATGAACTAATTTGCACAATCTTCTTTTACTACTGCACATTCACGTAGAAATTAGCATAATATTGATTACCTACCCTTGCAATCCAGCTATCAAACACTACATCCTAAAAAATATTTAAGCCCCTGTTTAGTAGTCATTATAGGGAGAAATTGGAAAATAGTATTTTGAAATAGTGATTTTTTTAACAATGTATTGTTTAAAAGTAGGAAAAAGTTTTAAATTTATATGCAAAATATTTTATTCTACTAATATGAGGTTAAAAACGAGTACGAGAGATCAAAAATTTTGTTTTAAAGAAAGTCAAACATGGACTAAGATTGTAGGTACAACTAACAATATGTTACAATGGGAGTGGGCATGTATAGGGTCCAATATTTTGAAGTCAATGCTAGGCAATATCCTCTAAATTTTGATTTATTTTCCCTGATTTTCCCAGTAGTAAAGAATTGGCCAGACTTTTTCAGAATTCCACGCTAAAAGTGGTTACAAATCAAAAATTTCCCTCCTTTGAACAGAAAAGGTCAAAAAAAAAAAAAAATCGGATTTTTCCAGGAATAAGTATCTTATGATCAACTACTAATCCCTTTTATAATCTTTTGATCTTTTAAGAAATAATCTTAAAACTACGCCTACGTTCTTCTGACATCAAAAGTTATTAAAACTTACTTTTTCTATTAAGTTAAAGTCAGATATTAATTTTAACTACACATCATACCTAATATTCGTTTATTGATCACACATTTCGTGAAACCCGATACTATCATTCATGAAAAATTACTAATAATTTCAACTTCAGAACTATTTGAGGAAATTAAGAAAGGACCTTTGACGACAGTGTTAAGCAAAATATGGGATTTTAGAAGTAAAATAAGGATTAAAAAGAAGATGATCAAAATTTCGTGTAGCCTTCGTAAGAATGAGCTCATCACTTGTTAATTTTTTGTGATTTCCATTTTTCAACGAGAGTTCTACTTGTATTTATAGTCTTAGCATTTATCCATGTTTCATATTACAACATGGTAGCTGATCAATTTAATTTCTAGAGTTAAGTTGACAGAGAGTTTTAGAGTAAAATAAGGATTACCCGCCCCGCCCCACCAACCCGTTGGGGCGGGTTTTTTTCGCCCCATTAGGGGCGGGGCAGAGCTGGGGCGGGTTTTTTTGCCTCCCTACTTATGATCAACTACTAATCCCTTTTATAATCTTTTGGTTTTTTTAAGAAATAATCTTAAAACTACGCCTACGTTCTTCTGACATCAAAAGTTATTAAAAATTACTTTTTCTATTAAGTTAAAGTCAGATATTAATTTTAACTACACATCATACCTAATACTATTATTCACGAGAAATTACTAATAATTTCAACTTCAGAACTATTTTAGGAAATTAAGAAAGAAACTTTGACGACAATGTTAAGCACAATATGGGATTTTAGAAGTAAAATAAGGATTAAAAAGAAGATGATCAAAATTTCGTGTAGCCTTCGTAAGAATGAGCTCATCACTTGTTAATTTTTTGTGATTTCCGTTTTTCAACGAGAGTTCTACTTGTATTTATAGTCTTAGCATTTATCCATTTTTCATATTACAACATGGTAGCTGATCTATTTAATTTCTAGAGTTAAGTTGACAAAGAGTTTTAGAGTAAAATAAGGATTAAAAGAAAATGGTCCGAATTTCATATAGACTTCGTAACAAGTTCATCACTCACTAATGAGATGGATGAACATTGAAAAATCGTTTGAAATTCAGTGGGTAAGTAATAATTCACTAAAAACTTAATGACCATTGATTGATTTTACGTTAACACAATATATCTTCACACGGCAATTCAAATCATGCTCAAGCAAATATCTAGAAACTTATGTTGGTTAATCGAATCGACAACTAATTAGGTTGTGGTAAGAAGAACAACATCGTCGCGATATCTTATATTTTCTTTCCTATTTCGTGCAAAATTATGAGTTGCTTCATATCTAGGGAACGTTTGGATACCTATCGTGTTTAATATTCGAAGGAAGTACACATGGAATAAAAGTTGAACAAATAAACGTGTCGATAAGTGAAGTTTAAAATGATCGCCATTGGTGCATTAAAGAATCCATATTTTGATTAAATGTATACTATAGGGATGATCATTGCTCAATCGTCGTAATGAAACTTGGGACCTAGACCTCAAAGGGAGAGGTCAATAGAATGAATTGCTAAATATTTACCTATGTTCGTCTGTTTTATTTTGCTCATTTCTGATTTAATAACTTAATAGAACTATCACTTTAAATCGACTTTTCTCGATGTCATGTATCTATTTTTTCCCCCTTCAACATGATTCAAATCGTAAACTAAAACAATCATAAAACTTTACCACTTGAGTTGCATTTTTGCATTCGGAAAATTTAAATAAGATAAACTCGAGTCTAATAAGAATAAGAAAAGCCCATGCAATAATGAAGAATAATGACATGTAACACCACTTGAGTTATAACACTAGTTTAGATGGTTGCAAGTAATAAACCATCTCAAATATGACTCATTTTTCTTCTTTTAAATGTTGTATCAATTAATGAAAGTTGTTGTTATCTAGACGAGTGCTTAGTACTAGTGATACAACATAATATTACTCGATAATGAATCTTGAGTTCTAGAATCTACAAATCTGAATGCATTTATGGTGCCGCTAACATTTGGATAAAACGATGGTCCCACGCTTGCTTTAGGGATAAGGAGCGAGTAATGTTGTAACTACCAGAGACTCAGGTTTTTTGAGTTTATTTGGGCTCTTCCTTTGAATATTAAGTTAAGAGTGGACAAAATTTCGAATCGAAACGGATCGAATTGGACTCGACTTGACTCGAACTAATACTATTTATCTTAAAGAACTAATACTTAAAAATAACTTTCAAGAGACTCTTTATTTTGGACCTTTTGGTACAAGGCCTTTAAAAAGCCAAAATGAGCTTTTGAGAATCAAAAACTATTTTTGGACCCATTTAACTAATTTTATGAAAGTGCTTCTGGTGGATAGAAGAGGTTTTGAAGGAAGTTGGTTCAATGTAATTTCCATTAAAAGTATTTCTGGAATAAGAAATTCTTTTAAAAATTAGTTTCAAAATAAAACTTAGGTAATTTCATCCAAAAACTTTTCTACATGAAACAAAAGTAAAAGCAAAAGTCATGTCAAACAAGTTTTTTAACTTTTAAAATAGAGAGTGAGTTTTAACTCTATAAATTGAGAGAGTCAAACTCACTCTCCATTCTTAATTTACAATGATTGCATTAAATAAGTTATACGTTTCTATAATATACTTCTTAAACTATTCAAATCACATTTAAATTGATTGACCATTGATATATAAAAAAATTATATTAAATAAATTACGAGAATAAATCAATAAATGTTTCTTAAGAAAAATAAAATGGAAGTCAAAATAGGGAGCATTGTTCAAGTGCATAAAATCTTTTATCCTCTAAATTTAGAGATACCATCTATAACATATAAAATATTGTTTATATATAAAGAGTTTCTTGAAAATGATCTAAGTTGATCTAAGATGAATCATTTTCGATGGATGGAAAATTGAACTTTCAATGTAATCGCCCTTGATAATACCTAATAGGCTAATAATATACCTATCATAGCTTGCCCGTCAATTATCTCTCGTTTGTTCAAGTATTTCACAAAAAAAAATAAATGAAATTTTAAAGGACATGCATGAAATAGTTTATACAAAATTTAACATATTGCACGCATATAAATCAAAATCCATTTCTCGAATTAACTTCATTCCATTTTATCCTCGTATCCCTTTTTTAACTAATTTCAAAAGCTTAATGAAAATCCAAAAAGATAAAAAATTGTTTTGTTTTGCAATATAATGGAGGTCCAAATCTTGTATCCATTTTGAAAATTTATATTAGAGCCCCCACTTTTGAGCAGCTACAGATCAATGGAAACGCCGACCTAGAGATGACAAAAAAACTCGACAAACCCGATACTTGTGAGGCCTTGTCCCAAACGGGGACAGGTAGCTTGTGCCTCGTCCCGTTTAATTTTTTTTCTTAGAATTCAATACTTTAAATGAAAAATTTCATGAAATTTCATTACTTCAAATAGAAAATGGACATTAATAATTATTTGTTTAAATCTAATGAATGATGTCAATAAAAATAAATTATCAAAAATTTTAAAAAAAAATAAATGGGATAGTAAACGGGGCAAGGACCCCACCCCTCCCTTTCTTAAACGGGTAACGGGCGGGGACGGGAAGAGGAATTGTTGGGCGGGGCCGTTGCTATCCCTACACCGACCATACTCTTTTTATCTTCTTGCGGTATACTATTCTCTTTTTCTTAGAATGTCAAGTGCAAAGTTCACATTTAAGGTTGGGACAAAAGAAAACCTTATCCTCAAATTGCAATATTGCATGCAAATTTTACCAACTGCCAAGAAAAAGATGAGGCGTGTCTGGTTGGGAGACGCGTGGGACCCACAAAACTGCAAATTCATCTCTTTTCTTTTGGAATTATTCTTATAAGTACGCTAGAAATTGACTAAAATCAGAAATATTCCCAATTATATTGATGAAGAAGGACAAACATATTTCAGATTAGTGTGATTTAAATTTGCCAATGTTACTGTTTTGCAACAAATGGATTTTTACTTTGATATGAAAAACTCAGGTGAAAGAAAAGAAAATATTGCGTTCCTTTGTATGGTAAAGTTATTGAATTTCTAAATAATTTAATTTAATGTTTTTCTTATTTTCCCTCATAATTACTCATAAATAATGTATATAATAAAAAACTTTAAATATACTAAAATAATAGGATCAAAATCAAACGTATAACACACACACACACACACACACACACACACAAGACATTGGTCCAAATTTAGGAAAATTATAAAGTAGAATCAAAACAATAAAAAAGAAAAGTCAATAGATACTAGATAAGACTTAGATAATTTAATATACAAGCTAGAAAAATTAGATTTACAAAGTCAAAGAATCTAATAAGTTTAAGTAGACTAAGTTGATTTATACGTAATGGATGAATGAAAGCAAATTGTAGCTAATAGTGGTAGACTGGTAGGTAATCCTTTACTAAGGACATTAAGTAGAAAAATGAAATTCGAGACAAATTAAAATCCTTAATAGATATAGAAGAACAAATAAAAACTTTTAAACAAAAATAAATTAAAATTAGTAAAATCTTTAAACATATATAAAAAGGAAAATATTTTTAGCAAATCCTTAATATATCAACATTATGTGAAGGGTATGAAGAACAAGAACAAACCCTATAAAAGAATTGAAGCAAATTATATTAAAATTTTGAAGAATTCAATCTTGGAATTGAAGATCAAGATTTCTTACATTATCGATGTTATGATTTTCCATTATTCTTTTTGTAATTTATTTAGAAGCATGCTAGGCTAGTTCCACTTTTGTACTGGACGAAGATAAATCATATTGTTTATTTGGTTTAATTCAAAACTAATAGATTAGCATTTCTTGCATTTCTTGATTAATTTTGTATACCTTTATATTATTTAATTGAGTGCTAATAATTGGATAATTAGTTGCTTGATGTACTGTTTGGACTCACAATAAGTTTAGAACACGATAAAATTAATATATGTGCAATTGATGTTAAGAATAACATTTATTACATGTGCAATCATATAGACAATCAAAAATTTAATACATTCGAATCATTCGAATTCGAGTTAAGAATAGATTCAGGTCGTGATTATGAAAAATTTAATTTGTTTTGAAAAATAAAATTATACATCATAATTTTATCGATTGTCAAGAATGTATGAACGGAATTAGATTACAAATCAAGAATTGAAATAGATATCAATAGACGGATTTGTAATCTAATACAATCATCTATAATTTGATATAAAAATACTTTTTTTATTGATTTCTTAAATAATTTAGCGTAAAATCAAATCAAAATCTCTTTTGTTTACATAATTTGAGTTTCATAAAAAACTAGTACAATTGAATTGAAAGTTATTCCTTATGGGATGATACTTTAAACTCACTAAGTCTATTATTTGCAAGGTTCTAAAAGACGTAATGCGTGATGATGTGTGGAGGCTGAGCTACGTGCTAGGCTAGGCGAGCTTATGCGAGGAATATGCATAAAAATGCGTTTTCTTATTTTTAATATTATTTTAACTTTTAATCAATTAGAAATAATATTTACTAAACATTTAAAACATATTTATAAGAATTTTATACATTTTTTTTTAAAATTTCCAACAAAAATATAAGTTTCAAATTTAAATACAAAATAGTAAGTAAATAGCATAGGAACTTAAATTTTATCTAACTCTTTATCGGACTCCAATTTAGTAACCTCTTCTTCATCTAATTTATTCTCCGTGTCTTCTGATACAAAATAGTAAGTAAATAGTATAAGAACTTAAATTTTATCTAACTCTTTATTGGATTCTAATTCAGTAATCTCTTCTTCATCTAATTCATCATTCGTGTCTTCTGATACAAAATCAAATTCATCGGGCTTCCTTATATCATTTCTCACCCCATCATACTCCTCATCATCACAAATTCACAACCCCCTTAAGAAATTATTTACCGTAAATAAAATTCATTGATCACTTGAGTTTTGAATTCAAATGGTTGTTTTGATTTTAAATGAGGGCAAACTGA
The DNA here is from genome assembly GCA_903798395.1 of Fraxinus floribunda. Classification (NCBI taxonomy): domain Eukaryota; kingdom Viridiplantae; phylum Streptophyta; class Magnoliopsida; order Lamiales; family Oleaceae; genus Fraxinus; species Fraxinus floribunda. The sequence continues at coordinate 10,727 of CAIGRS010016481.1, forward strand.
AGAAATTAGCATTTAATAATTTTTAACTTCAAAGAATTGTATAAAAAAAGAAAAGAAAAAGGTAATGCCTGCCTAGGCGCGCTTTAACGGTCAACAATGTCGTTGAGCGCTAAATAAGAAGCTAACTCACATGGCTTGGCGTTTTGGCCACGCCTCACCGCCTAGACGCGCCTTTTATCACACTGATTATTTGTCAACGATCTCGTACGCTTACGAGTTATGCACGAATATGAATTTTCTTGTTCGAGTGTAGGTAACGTCTATATTGGAAGAGACGTGGTTGAAAATCTATTAATGACTGAGTTCTAACGATTTTTAGGTCAATATTTTTCATTGGTACGAATAAACAATCTTGCCTTATAACGGTTTGAATATAAAAAAGTACAACCACTATAACAAAAATAGCTTTTTAC
>CAIGRS010016485.1:0-15177 GCA_903798395.1 Fraxinus floribunda
GAGACACGACCGTGCTCCGCTTAGACTTTCTCAATGTGCTGAAAGAGATTATAAATAAAAATGGTATGCTTTATTTTCATGTTATAACTCATCAATTCGTCATTAAAAGATACTCATCTACTTCATAAGATTACGCTTTTTATAATGACGAATGTGAAATTATTTTCGATGTTTAACAAATGTTAAAATAACATGCATGGTCTCGAGTCTCCACATGCACGGAGATCCGTGCCAGTGTCTCCTTGCACGCGGAGACACTAACATCGTGTCTCCGCGTCCCCAGAGACAAGTTCGGAAACACGGTGTCTCCGTTAAACACTCTCGTTTCAATTTTTTCTATTAATTAATTTTTCAAATTCGAATTAATCTTTCTATTAAATTGTGTTTTTTTTTAATAATTTGTGCAGGTGTCTTTGGAATATATACTATCTTCAAATCAGTCGTTTTCTACTACAATCACTTCCAAATTATCAATATCTTAAAGATTTTGTACAGCTTATCAACTCAGATCAACAATCATCTTTATTGTGTAGTAATTTTCATGGATTTATATATGGAGTGATTTATAGAGCATAGGGATATCAACAATTCAGCAGTAAATTAGTTCATGAATTCATAATGAGACTTGTAAATTGTGGCAAAAACAATGAAGTTTTGGTGAAATTAGATAATCATTTGGCCCGCTTTAGTCTGCAAGAGTTTTGTTACCTTGCTACTAGGTATCCATTAATCTTAACTTCAACAATAATCGACTTAGAAATAAATGTTTTTATAGTACCAAGAGAATTAGTATGAGGATGCTTTTTAAAGCATTTCATCTTTGTGAAAATCAAGAACATAAATTTAAACTCGGGCTGGTGATGTTGGTAAAGTGTGTTTTGAAACCTACTGAAAGATATATTGATTACAGAACTCTAGGCATGGTTGAGCAGTTTAACGAGTTCCTTGAATCAGCATATTTTGTTTTTCTAAACTCAATGCGAGAATCCCAACTGGAAAGAGTACAAAGACTGCAACAAAATCAGCAAAATGAATATAAATATTTATTACATGGATATCCATTTGCATTCCAGGTTTTTTCTTCTACTCTTTTACTTTTCACCAATCTAAATATAGTTTATATATAATTTAGTTTACTCATATCTAATATTTATATCCAATTGTGTTTTAGTATTGGATATACGAAACTTTTCCACATATTGGACAGAAATTTGGACGTCGTAGATACAAAATATTACAATGTCCAAGAATGCAGAGATGGAAGCCGAATAAATTTTTTACAGAGAAAAAAGTTAGGCAATTTTTGGCTAACGAAGAGGAAATTTAATTATTTAATTATATTTCTTTATTACATTATATTATGCATTTAGTTATATTTTTTTGTCCTTCTCCAAACAAAAGTCACAACAAATCATTTAAATATTTCAATTACAGATTCAAGTAAATTATTTAAATATTTCAATTACAGATTCAAGTGATTGTAGTCTTACAGCCTACTAAGGAAGAATTGCAAACACTATGGTATACAACTCTTTCACTGCCACATGAAAATCAACATAATATACTAGACGTTATTGTGAATGGAGAAATCAACAATGTAGCACAACAAATCTCAGGTAGCATTGACAACATGCCTAATCCTATGACATATAGTTCAGTTGGAGCTGGCCCAAGTTCTACTTCTATTGGCTCCAATTATGTGACTAGAAAGAAATGGAGGAGATGATGAACATACATAGGTAGCATGTAGTATCAGATGTATCGGGTTTGTGCAACAGCTTGAAAACAAACATTGTTGAAGAATCAAGGACATAAGAAAGTCACAATCAAGCAATTCTTCAAAAAAAAAAAAAAATTGTTCGAACAACAATAGAAGTGGCAGCAAAGACCACTTTCAACAACAGCAGCAGTGGCAACAACAACGCTACCAAGACATGTAATCTAGCATGCAAAATTATGTGGATACCAGTTTGACTTCAGTGAGATCATATATCGATGATCAAAAGAGCAATATGATGAATAAATTATCAGACTGGGAATCGGGCATGGAAGCTATTATAGCTTCCCTCCAACATGATGTCCATAGGAGTCTAGTTTCAAAGCATGCCTTGACATCTCAACAGATTGAAGATGTTGGAAGGTTGACAAAAGAAAAAAAAAGGTAAAGGAAAAAAGGTTGACAAAAGAAAAAAAAAAGGTAAAGGAAAAAAGATACAGTCTTCAACGACGGATTATCCTTTAGAAGACTATCATATGGACAGATACACAATAATTAGAGATTGGGTAATAAAGAATTCGTCTAGGTAACTAATCTAATTAACTTGAATATTATAATTTTACTTTGATTTATTTCAACTTAACTTCAATTATGTTATGCAGTGCATATTAGGACAATGGAACTAACAATCTGTACAGAAGAGACACATTGAAAGCTATAATGGATACAACATAAGATATGAATATTGCGGTTAGTATAGTTCATTCATCATAATAAAATTTCGTTACATACTTAATATATTCAATTTACATTTATTTATTCTATTAGAATCTTGACAACGAGTTAAAACTGTTGAGGCGGGTTATCAAAGATGGTACACCCTTGTTTCAAAGGAATATGCAATTCTAGATTTCGGATTTGAAACCGAATGTACTCGCCAAATGACGATGCAGAGAAACATAAAAGAAGGAAGTGCAAGTTAACATTCAGTGGATGTTATTCTTTTAGAAGAATACGTAAGTGGCAATTTACCAACAACTAGTCGTCTATGGATAACATGCAATTATTTATTAATTCCGTGTTCGTATCCAGGCAATAATTGGTATCTTTTTCTTGTGAGTTTTCGGGAATAGAAATTCCAAATATATGATTGTAGCCATAGTATTCATACGCCACAACATGTCACGGCACATGCAAATGTAGTATTAAATGTGGTTCAAATATTGTTAGTGTTAGAGTTTTCCATCATCCGAGATATAAGGAAAAATAGAAACAAACGGATGGAAATAGACATCATACCTTACTTGCCTTGTGCAACTAATGGGTGAGTACTATTTACTTCATTTTCTGCTTACTTTACTTTTATATTTATGGTACTAATTTTATCTAACATAAAACCTTTTCTTCCATAGGCCAAACTGTACATTTTTTTGCTGAAATACATAGAATGCTTCATTTTTTGATATCCAATATAATCAGTTTCTTCAGACAGGATGACTATATATAGATGAAAGAATGAAGTGGACATTTTCTATAATGAATACTTTCTACATCCTCATTGATCCTGCTATTAATGGATAACCATATTTGCACAAGAAATTACTGAAAATATCTGTTGCACTCATATGGTTCGTAATGAAGAACACAACTGAAGAAACTCCCACATTTATAAAGCGAAAGGTAACATATGAAATCAATTTCCTTAGTGCTCACATGTCAAATGTCCACCTTTGGAATAGCCTTATATGAGCATATATATATAATTAAGACTATTAGAGTTTGGAAAACATTTCCTATTTCTTGCGACAGCAATAATTCACTTCTTTAATGTTTATATTTTTGGTGTTTGGTTCGGGTGGAAGTCACTTGAAGTCTCAAAGGACTTATTCACATGATAACTATGGTAAGTCTCTTATGACTTAATAGTTTTATTAAAATCATGTTTATCTAAGGTTTAAAAAGCTTTTTGTGCTAAATAAGTTTAGATATACTATATTTTTTGCCCTATCGTTAAAAAAGTTACTTATTTACTTATAGCTAAACTTTTTAAGCTTGGCAAAAGAAGTTTTTAAGAACCTTTTTTTAATGACGGCTTCGATTTGGAATATGCACATTATTTATATTTTATGTTCAAATTCTAATTTAGTTATAAGTTGATATTTTTGCTTTGTAGCCATATGACCATCAATCACCTAGCTTTCTCATTCTAGAAAAGGAGTGGTTTTCAGGTAAAGGTTATAACTGCTGCTTAATCTGTTGAATTAAAGTTTAAGCGCAATACAAAAAAAGTGGGAACATAATCTGAAATACGTTCATTAATTTGCTAAAAATGTACTTTCTTCTAATGTTTTCCTTTTAATTTTAATTTTTATGATGTGTATAGTTTCAAATCTCATCAACTTATATGGGTTGAAAATAAGATGCATACAGAGTCTGCCTGAGGCATGGAAAATGCTAAAAAGCGTGAAAACAGGTTTGTTATTTATTTTTCCTAATGCAATGATGTGCTAAAGCCTATTTCTCATAAATTGTTTTGCTTAAGTGGCAACTTAAGTGGCAGGAGAGAAACTACCAGATGGACTAGCGATGTATCAAGTGGCTTGCCAATGCTATTATCTTGAATAACAATAGCTTTATTGTTCAATTATGTGTAATTTGAATATTAAAGGTACTTATTCCTTTGTTATAGCAAATCCGAAAATAACAAACAATAGCTTTGTTTTTCAACATGTGTATTGATATATTCAAGGCACTTCTTCCTTTGTCTTCTTTTGCTTTTAAAGTTTTGAAAGTTGTCAGCTCAATAGCATAGTGTTGTTAACTTCGCGGCATCTACCATTTGACAACTAGTTGTGTTGTGAACTCTTGAAAACTGATTTGTGGAAATTTCTATTTGCACAAAATTTCAATGTCTATATACTTACTTTTTAGTCAAATTATTAAGTATAAAATGTTTTGCTAGGTGCTTAAACGTGTTTACCAAAGAATGCATATTCACTAATTTGCAATATTTTATTTACCCATTCAAAACCAATCATTTATTTGGGACCTCCCAAGGAAGAACTGTATAATTGTTTTTGGGAGAATGTATGCATAAAAAATAAAAATAAAAACTAAGCAAATTTATGATTTAAAATAAGGAAAAGTCTTGACGAATGACATGTTTTGGTTTTGACAAAAATAGTAAGATAGGTGTTATCGAGGTAAAAAAAAAAAGGGATGTACTCTTCGCCCAGCTCGGAGAGACTCTCCGTGCATACAAGGAGACGTCTCCGCACACACTGGGATAAGTTTCTGAGCAGCGCAGAGAGTCTGCATCCCAATTTTTTTTTCCATTCATTCACATGCTTTCACTTATAATTATAATATATTATATATATTAAAATAAGTTGACAAGATGTATGTACTTCGTCGTTCCTCCATTTTTATACGTCACCTGCCATGCCATGCCTTTTCAATCTATCGTCCATATACATTTTCTCAATCTATTGGCACGTACATTTTTTAGTCTACTCTACTCTCCTCAAAAACTTAACCTTAAAACTTAACCTTGACAACTGAATTTGAGTTTCACTTTTCATACTAAATTCTTGGTTGAAGAATTTTCAAGATTTGGTACACTTCTCTTTCAGTGCAACAATGCAAATATAATGTACGGCTAAGATTGGTTACAACTCTCTGCATTTGTTCAATTATATTGTGTCCTAACGTATCACCAAAATCCAAGCTGCTTACATTTTTACCACCGCACTTTTTCATTTTTTTTGTTTTAAAATTTACTCGATGTCTATGTAGTGTACATCCCTACTTGTTTGGTTTTTCAAATGCTTCACTAAAATTTTACAATTTTACAGTACCACATGATTCGATTCATTTAAACTTAGAATCTAAGTTAACTAATTGGCAGGAATTGGTAAGAAAACTGACAACCACAATAAAAAGTTTAGTTCTCTATTTTCTATTCAAGCATATCTGTGGCGTCATTATCTTTCCATGTACTAACTTACATAATTTAACAGAAATCAGCAAGAAAACGGAACTTACCACAAGGTGATAATGAAAAGTTTAATTCTGCATTTTGTATTCAAACATAGATCTATGGCTTCATTATACTTATTATGTATCTTTATTAACTTACATAACTAAATTTAATAGTAGATACACAAGCATAAAAAAATCATGAGGTGAAAGGTTTTCGCAATGTTTAGAGAGAAACTGTAAAAAAAAACAATATATCTGAGATTTTAGAAAATGTAAAGATAATGACATTAGTAAAGTAGTATAAAAAGTACACTTTTTCTAAGACAAAACTTATGAAATCAATTTGATGTTAAAAGAAAAAATGTTGAGTATTTTGTGGAGAGGGCATTAATAGTCTCTAAGAATCCTCTTGGCTCCTGACTTAGAATCCTGACTCCTCCTGTATCTTTTTATTTTGAAATGTAAGTTTTTCTTAAATTTATGTGTAGCTTACCATCAAATTCTAAAGTCAGAAACATTTGAATTGTTAATTATTTGTTAGGATGGGAAGAAAATGTTGGATCCCTACATCTGCACATCTTGATATTCTTCAATGCATATTTGATGGAGGGAATAAAACTCCAGACAATGCAGAAATTGTACAAATAGTCTCTCGATTATCGTCGTATACTCATATCTCTGGAAAAAAATGTTCGCGATTGGTTTAGTAACATCCGTGCTCAATCAAAAAGAAAGCATGTTTCTACACAAGCACAGAATGTTCGACCGAAAAATCTAATGTATGAAATGCAACCTGATCGACATGCATGGAGCTCGGATTAACAAGTCTGTCTTTATTAATAACTTAGGCTCAACTTACCATCCTGCATACATTTTTCCTGTATTGTCCTTTTGATTGAATTTCTCCAGATGAATATTGTGAAGAAAAATTCAGTGATTGTGGAAGAAAATTATTCGTTAGGTGCTTGTGATGATGCTGATATACATACAAAAATTCAGGGTATCTTTTGTTATATTCTATGTCAAATATTTTTTTTATCATTTATTGTACATTTCGTTTCTCTTATATTCAATTCGTTACCTAATTTATTTACTTTATCCTTGTTTGCAGTTGATGAAGTTCCTACAGGCACTGGTGAGCACATAGATTCTAATCATGAAATTCTTTGATTTTCACTTAGATTTTCCTTTGTTTTAGTTTAGCGTTATGCTTATATGCAACATTTTCCCAGTAATTGAATTGTTTACAAAATCAACCTTTTTAAAAACTGCCTCCCATTGCCATTGCCATTCATATTTGTCTTATCTTTTTCTCTTAGAATCTTTTTTAAATTATTTTTTTCCTTTTTCCTCTTGTTAGGTTATACTATGGATTTATCTGTTCAACAAAACAGTGTTATTGAGAATCCACATGAAAGTAATCATTTGCAATATGAATGTGTATCAAATATTCATTGATGAATGTATTGAAAGAATTCATACAGAAAATATTCATGTTGAAGCTTATATCTTGCCATCTTGTACAATGTGTACACATTGTGGTGCAAAAAAATTCTATAGAGAAACCAAGGGCTTTTGTTGTTGTGATGGGAGAATGAAATTACAATTACATAATATGCATCCTGAACTATATGATTTATTTACTTCTAAATCAAAAGAGGCTCTCGCTTTTAAAAGATTTGTTCGTATAAGTTACAACAATCATTTCGCATTCACTTTGTTCGGAGTTAAATATGATAGAGAGTTGTGTAAAAACAATAAAGGTATCTATACTTTCAGAGTTCAAGGACAAGTGTACTATTTCATAAATCCACTTGTACCGATTGATGGGAATCCTACATATTTACAATTATACTTCTACGACACTCAAAATGAAGTTCATAATAGACTCAATAGTTCAGACAAGTTTTGTGAATTGACTTTAAGAAAGTTGATAAATATTTTTTAAAAAATCCATATTGTAACTTCTTTCGATCATTAAGTGAAGTTACTAATATAGAATCATGTTGTATTTTACTGAGGTGTAATCCATGTCTCGATCAAAGAATATATAACATGCCAATATCAAAACAAGTGGCTGTAGTTTGGGTTGATGAAGACCTATCTGCAAATATTCGACATCGAGATTTATTAATTTATGGACATTCAGGTAATGCATATAAAGTTCAATACTATTATGGTAGCTATGATCCACTTCAATATCCATTATTCTTCCCGTATGGAGAACCTGGATGGCATGAAGGTATTGAGAAGGTAAGCCTCAATGCTTCACAAGTTCAAGTCGCTCAAAATTTAGTAGACGTTAATAACGTGAATTCAGCAGATCAACTTTTGGAAATAGAAGATCATGGTAAATTTTATTAATTATATTTAATTATTGTGATTTATTCTTTAGTAAATAAATTATATCTTGCGCTCATTTTTCGTTGTTTTTTTTTTAGTTTTATAGGCGCGAAAGAAACGACTGACTATATCATGTCAGGAGTATTACTGTTACAAACTTCAAATTAGGTCTGTAGACATTTTGTGCTTCTACATACTGGCAGACTTTTACAGCAATATGTAGTGGACATGTATGTAAAATTAAAACTGCAAGATTAGACTATTTTCGCAATAATCAAAGAGCTATAAGAGCTTAACTTTATCAGGGAATTGTGGATAGTATACAAAATATTGAGAATAGAGGTTATAAAATTGTCAAATCAATAGTTTTACCTGTTGGATTTATTGGTGGTCCTAGAAATATGATTAAAAGATATATGGAAAACATGATGTCTTTTTAATAATGACATGTAATCCAAATTAGCCTGAAATAAAACGTGAATTAAAACATAATGATGAAATACAAAATAGGCTAGATTTGTCAGTACGCATATTTCGTGTTAAGCTTGAAGAATTGAAAATAGATTTGATTAAGAATGAATTGTTAGGTCCTATATTTGCATATGTTTATGTGATTGAATTCCAAAAAAGAGGATTACCTCATGTTCATTTCCTCCTCATAGTTAAACAAAGTTTTAAGATTAGAAACCCTTCACAAGTTGACGAAATTGTCTCGTGTGAAATACCAGACCGAAATAAATACCTTCACTTATATGCTGATGTTGTGAAACATATGATTCATGGTCCTTGTGGGCATTTGGATCCTAACAATGTTTGCATGGAGAACAAATATGTATGTAAAAATAAATATCCAAAAGAATACATTCAACATACTTTGTTAGGTAATGATTCATACCCACTTTATAAGCGTCACAATGATGGTGTAAGTGTTAAAGTAAGAGGCTGTTTATTAGATAATAGATGGGTTGTACCATATAATCCTTACATTTTAGCTAAATATGATTACCACATTAATGTAGAGATATGCTCTTCTGTTAAAGTTGTTAAATATTTATACAAGTACGTATATAAAGTGCACGAACGGATTCATTTTACTCTGAATAATGAAACAAGTGAGCACTATATTGATGAGATTACAAATTACCAATCAGTTGGATGGATATCTATACCTGAAGCTATGTGGAGGATATTTAGTTTTGATTTATTTGATATATCTCCTGTAGTAGTTTCTTTACAGTTACATACTAAGGATGCTCCATTAGTTACATACAGTAACACAGGTGATTTATCAAAAGTTATAAATAAAGACTTTGTTCATCGAACAATGTTAACTGAGTTTTTTAAAATGAATATGTCAAATCAAAAGGCAAGGACTTTACTCTACAAAGAATTTCCTACACATTTTGTGTGGAATGCATCCATGTGAATTTGGACTCCCCAAAAACAGAAAAATGTTATTGGTAGAATAGTCACTACTAATCCGTCTGAGGGTGAAACATATTTTTTACGAGTGTTACTAAATCAAAAAAGACCAACATCTTTTGAAGATTTGAGAACAACTAATGGTGTTGTTCTGATTACTTAACGTGAAGCAGCACTTTTCCATGGTCTTCTTAGTGGAAATAACTATTCTGAGAAGTGTTTAACTGAAGAGATTATTTATCAAATGCCCATACTATTGCGCCGACTCTTTGCTAATGTGTTGACTTTATGTAGCCCAACAAGTCCTAGAACTTTGTGGGATAAATTTAAACATTTTATGATAGAAGATTATTTACATAGAGGTCTAACACAACATGATGTTGAGATGAAAGCTTTGCATTGTATAAGTTCTTTGCTAGAGAATGTTGGTAAAAGTATAAAGGATTACGGCTTTGTAGATTTTGATTTTACTGTCAACGATAATGATATGTTTGAAACTATGATTGCTAAAGAAACTACAAATATTAATGTTGGGTTAGACATCCATTGTACTAAGAATTTAAATAAAGAGCGACAAAGTGCTTATGATATTATTCTAGATTGTGTTTTAATGGTAAGAATGGAACTTTTTTAATTGATGGTCCAGAAGGTATCGGGAAACATATTTATACAAAGCAATACTTGGTGTTGTAAGATCTAGAAGTCTTATTACATTAGCAACTGCATCATCAGGTGTGGTTGTATCTTTATTACCAACTGGTCGAACAGGACATTTACGATTTAAGATTCCACTTGAAATAAGTTAAGATATGTGATGTTCTGTAAGTAAACAATCTGCACTTTGTAAATTTTTATCAATGACTAAGCTAATTGTATGGGATGAAGCACCAATGATTCATAAATGTGCTTTTGAAGCTTTAGATAAATTGTTAAGAGACATTATTGAATCTCAATTACCATTCGGTGGAAAAGTCATTGTGTGTAAAGGAGATTTTCACCAAATTTTACCAGTTGTGCAAAGAGGAACAAAAGACAATATAATGAAGGCAAGTTTAGTTTTTTCACATTTATGGCATTCTTTTACACAGCTACCATTACTTTAAAATATGAGAGCTAAATTAGATCCTTTCTTTTGCGAATATTTACTGAACATTGGAAACGGAATTGAGAAAGAACGTTTATGCCAAATGATTAAGCTTCCTGAAGATATCATTATCAATTTCTAAGACGAATTAAAATCATTAGAAGAATTAATTAACATTGTGTTTCCTGATTTCCAAAGATATGGTGACAACTTAAATAATATGATGAATAGAATTATTTTAACCCCAAAAAACGAATATGTAGATTTAATAAATAATATGTTACTTAAAGACATTCCAGTAGAGAAATTTACATATTTTAGTTTTGATGAAGTCATTGATAAAAGTGAGTTCATTCATGAAGATTTTTTTAAATAGTCTAACTTCGGATGGTATCCTTCCACATGAACTTATGCTGAAAAAAAAAAAAAAATTGTCCAACTATGTTGTTTAGAAACATTAATCCTTCTAAAGGTTTATGCAATGGGACTAGACTTATTTGTCGTGACTTTAAACAAAATGTGATTTTAGCTGAAATTGGAACATAAAGATTTCGTGGAAAACAAGTGTTTTTACTTGCGATTCCATTCATTCCACTTGAAAGCGATAAACAGTCAGTACTATTTAAAAGAACTTAGTTTCCAGTGTGTCCTAGTTTTGCTATGACTATTAACAAAGCTCAAGGTCAAACTCTTGATTTTGTTGGCTTATATCTTGCTGAATGTGTATTCTCACATGGTCAATTATATGTTGCATTATCCAGGACTAGAACAAGAGGAAATATAAAAGTATTGTACAAAAAATATTGTTTATCATGAAATTTTGGATTTAATACATAGCAATTAACCATTTAAGCAATGCTTATACCATTTTGGTTCAATAATACAAATATATGATATAGCTTCTTATATGCTACATTGATAAAGCCAATGCTCATCTCTTCATGAATCATGCTATAGACATTTTTTTTATTTGTTTTTATTTCTTATGTATATCCAATTTTTGGCATTTTGAATGATGGATGTGCTTTGGCAATATATTAGTTTACTCCACATCCTTGCAAAAAAAATTTCCCTCGTTGAGTTCAAAATTACACCATAATCAACAATCACTGGCAATGTTTCATCACGAAACTTTCACATTTTTTTCTATTCTTTGCCTTCTTCCATTCCTACTCCCAGTTACTCACTAAAGTCACTTCACTCCTAACATTCAAGTTCAAATTTAATTTGATAAAAGATAAATTGAAACTTATTATATAACTAGTTGCTTACAATTGAAAGATTGAAGAAATGCTATCTTTATATGCGTTTAATAATGGTACAATACTGTTTAATCTCTCCAGTAACTTCCCCTTCATAAATGTTGTTAAGCAAGCGAAAGTAATGTATTTTTAAATTTCTAAACACAATTGCCGCCCAAAAAAGTTAAATTTAGATGGTGTTCGTGCACTCGGAGATGGTCTCCGTGTGCGCGGAGATAGTTTCCGTACGTACGGAGGCACGGTCTTCGCGTACGGAGACCATAACTCCGTAGTGCGTGGAGATACGATCTCCGCGCTCCGCACGTGGTCTACACCATATCTCCGTACATCTCTGCACACCACCAAGATGGCAATACGGAAGAAATTGATATTCCTTTCTTTGTGATTTTCAATAATATATATTCATTTTTATAACTCACCAATCTTATATAATTCAACAATCTCATATAATGATAACTTTAGAACCTATATGATACTTACGTCACGTACTTGTGCGTATAATAATCAAATATAAAAGTGAGATGTAATCATATTTATTTACATATGTGATTGATTTTTATATATTGTCATTATTGTACTTGATGAAGTTTCACTGAATTGATTTACTTACCCATACCTTGATGAAATTTCAACAATGAACTGATTTGCTTGCCCATACCTGATATTTTCCTATCTAATATATTTTAAACTTTGATTGGCAATTTACTATACACAAATACTACACTTGTTTATAAAAATGCTTCATCCGATTTTTCAACAAACGCAAACACTCGCTTCATCAGCTAACGTCCATTCTCAATATACAATACACCCTAGAATGGAAGACCGATACCAATTAATACCAAAAATTGTTTCAAACAATCAAAAGTGGAGAGTTAAGGTCATTGTAGTAGAAAAACAATCACCAAAACCTTCAAAGCAAGGCAGAAGGTACCAACATTTGATGCTAATGGATACTCAGGAAACTCGTGTTCATTATACATATATTGGTTATTATTTATTGTCTTCATTTTCAAACTCTTTAGGCTTCTCAATGTATTAATACAAATTCATTTTCCAGGGTAATACTATCCAAGCTAGCTTATATGATTCCAACATCACTACTTTTGAGGATCAGCTTCTTGTCGGTAAAACTTATACAATTTCAAAAGCTTATGTGAAGAACAATATGGCTAACTACAAATATTCAACGGGATCTCTCCAGAGGACAATATCAGGAGAAACTCGTGTTGAAGAAGTAAATGAAGATAACCTGAAATTTGTTTTTTAAAACTATCATCTAACACATTTTCACGAAATTGAACAGTACATGGATACAGATGATTTAAGTAAGAACCTCCACGTTCATACTTCAAATAAAATTATACAATGATCCTACAAAAATATAAATATATAGTTGTGGTTGAGTTTAGAAAAGTTTAGAAAAATAAAGAGATATAATAAATCCTTTTACATTTTTTCAGATATAGTTGCAGTTGCAATTGATATGGCTCCTAAGTGTCTTATTCAATCAAAAACATGGCAACCATATATGGGTACATGATGTCATACTTCTTGACAAGAATTTCAAAACAATGATTCTAACACTTTGGGATTCATTTATTGATAGAGAATGTGTGCTACTAGTAGACAACATTGAGAAAAAATCAGTCATCTTTGCAACACATCTCAAAGTTACATCCTTCTCCGGTATGTTGTACTTTGTATTTCGTATATTCTATATTTGGTATAGTATATTCCTTGCATTATGTGACTACATTGTTTTCCATAATGATATATTATTAGGTTTGAAGTTGTCCACAAAAGTTCGTAGCACTTTCTTCATAAATACACCTTTCAATGAAGTAAAACAAACGGCAAAATAGTATGTAAATGTTGCTCTATTTTATTGTGTTTTTCCCCTAGTCCCTACATCTCTATCCATGTACACTTATTAATGTAGCAGCTTATTCTCTAAGGGTGAAAGACAATCCATGAAAATAGATGATTTGGTATTGAAAAAACCATACATGGACAAAAGTCCCATGACTCTTTCTCCACCTGTACGTAGTAAATGTTCTCATTCAGAATCTTCAAGGATGCCTCTTAACGATCGATAACTATAAGCAACTTCTATTCTCATTCTTTTCTAATATACATATGTAAGAAGATAGACCCAGTTATAAATTTGTGTGAACAACTAAAGTTTTATTAGGTTAATGGCGCAGCAGCCACAGACACCATCAATAAGAGATCTTGGTACATGGCTTGTAACAATTGCTATCGAAGATCAAATGTTGATTTTGGAGAAACATATCTTTGTATTTTTTGCAAAAATAAAAATTCTAAAGCTATTCCTCGGTACTAATCCATATGTCCTTATTTTTTCCTCATGTCTTCATTTACTAATACTCAAATACTATTCACCTTAGGGCTAGAGCATATGTGCAGCTCTCAGATATGACAGGTTTGCTTAATGCAAGTGCGATTGGTGAACCCGCTGAGAAACTATTGTTTATAAATTCACAATCCTTGATGGAGCAAGCAAATTCTGTAAGAATTTTAACCTAACTTAATCATTTTCCATCCTGTACATATTTTATTGAAATGATAATATATGATTAACATACAGGGTTCACAGTCAATCTTCCAAGAAGTCATTCAAAAAATGCAAAACACTAAAAGAGCATTCTATTTAAAAGCAACGCAAACTGAATTTATCAAGTTACAAATTTGACATCATCTCTGTAACAGATTTAGACCATACAAATCTAGGAGAACAGAGCCAAACAAATGCTGATACTGAAGTTATGGCAGCTACACCAGCTAAGAACATCATTAACACAGACTGTCAAGAAGATTCGTCACCTCTAGCGAAGAAAGTTCTATTTTAAGTCTTCATATCATTCGTCCACTTCAAAGGTTGATTGTGGTTGATGTCTCATTTTGATTATCACAAACAAATTATGTTTATTTTTAACAAGTTGATTTCGAGTGTCTATAGTGATTATTGCATATTAATAAAATTGGAGACACGAGGTTAGAGAATATAGCGATTTGCATGCGATGATCGAATTGAAACTTAAATATTCTCAAAAGGAGCAAATCAAGATACAATTCAAAGAGAATAAGAACAAGAACAAAAACAAAAACTTTGAAGATTAAAGCTTAGAAGTTGTTTATCGAAACTTAAATGTAAAGGTTAATACTCATCGATTCTTAGATAGTGCATAAAGTTCAAACTATATTTCATAATTCATTACTTGCATAAAAACGCTTTAGAAATGAAGATGTTTTTGGAAAATGAACATTTTTGATATAGTAAACTAACTCCAAAATCCAGTCATTTCGATCAAC
The DNA here is from genome assembly GCA_903798395.1 of Fraxinus floribunda. Lineage (NCBI taxonomy): Eukaryota > Viridiplantae > Streptophyta > Magnoliopsida > Lamiales > Oleaceae > Fraxinus > Fraxinus floribunda. The sequence goes on from CAIGRS010016485.1 coordinate 15,146, forward strand.
CGACCGGTCGATCGAAGTGTCAGCCGAAACTC
>CAIGRS010016488.1:0-15897 GCA_903798395.1 Fraxinus floribunda
GGGTAAATTATACAAATACAATGCAGTCAAATTTCATTTGTGCAGTGACACTTCATAATGAATTGTTAGATGACCAACTCCAGCTTAGTTTGGCTGTGATCATTTACGAGTCTAGATAGATTGATCTTGGTCACCGTTTCATCCATTATCTTGAATAATGTAGCATAATCAGAATGTCAAAATGGATTTAGAAATGAGAAACCAGTTAAGATATTTCCTGGTTCACTCTAAACCACGGTTCTTCCAAGCACGGCCATCAAATGGACACCCATTTGCTCTTGTAAACGGAAAAACTTCTAGTAAGTGAAAAATATGTGTGATACTAGAGCAATCGATGTCATCTTTTTGTGCAGGGTCAGTGAAAGATTCTGTAGTTGGTGAAGAGCGTATTGCTCAATATTTATTGGCAGTTTTGAATACCCGAGGCACTCCAATCCATTGGAGGCATCTTACTAATAGAGAAACTGGAATTTGTCACCATGAATCTGATGACAAGNGTCATCTTTTTGTGCAGGGTCAGTGAAAGATTCTGTAGTTGGTGAAGAGCGTATTGCTCAATATTTATTGGCAGTTTTGAATACCCGAGGCACTCCAATCCATTGGAGGCATCTTACTAATAGAGAAACTGGAATTTGTCACCATGAATCTGATGACAAGCCTAATTATAATCTCAAGGATCTTCTACCAAAGAAGAGGAAACCTCCCAGTAAATCTGATATGCACTACATTGAGGTAACTTTAAGTCTTTCATAACAATTGATTTTGGGGAAAGCACACAGGCTTAGTGCTTGGGACCTGCATAGCATCATGTTTAGGAGGTTCATATTTGTTTTCAACTGGTGGAACATATATCCTACTTCATCTCCTCCTGTTTTGTCGTGTCATGTGTTTTGACGTGGGTACGACATTGGAAAAAAAATAAAAAAATTGAACATCAGATTTCTAGGCACTGGAAATCCTAGCCAAAAGATAACTAAATCCTGGTTTTGTATCTGATTTTCAAACTCAACAAGATATTACTAATGACCAAAATTTCAAATAAAAATGACCCGTAAACTTGTGCATCTTCATCTCCTTCACAGTTTCATTTGTTCGAAGCTGCTCTACTGATTGGCAAATGACTTTTAATCAATCATGTGGTTATCTTCACTAATCCTTAATTTACGTTTGCATTATTGATTTATTTGGTTGGACTAATGACTACTACTACGACCATTGCTCTCAAAAGTGACATGGTATTGGAATCAGCATTCTGTGGACAAGTATATTTTTCATGAATACGACCTCTCTCTTTATAATTATGCCCATGAATCTGGTTGCACAGGATATCACTACCGAAGTCCAACGAGCATTATGCACAACTCTCTTGGAATTCAACGGGAATTTGGAGGATGAAGCCGACCTAGGAAGCCTTTTAGATCAGCAGTTTGAATCGTTGCAGAAGGCGTTAAAGATACCTCACAAAGCATCAGAGGCTCGTACTATATTGTCAAAGAAGTTTCTGACTTTGTTTAGATCGGGCAAACTTGGCCCTTTTATCCTTGATGATGTACCTCACTCATATGGCTCTGTATCCTAAATCTCATATTCGAGGAGTTTATTTTATCCTTCTGTAACATTAAACTTCCCACATTTTTATCTAATTAATATTATCTTCATTTGGCTTACGATAAAGATAAGTCGAGATTATTTGCTTCTTATTAGTTGGTGTAGCAATAACTTATAAATATAGTACATCCAAGCAGATGATTAGCTACACATGCTGGAACTTAGACATGGTCCACAGAGAGGCAGTAATGGAAAATTTCCTACAAGCCGTGTGGAGGTAGAGGGTCCACAGGTAGACGAAAAATAATTCTAGAATCTGACAATTGGCAACTTAAAAAATTGTATATTGATTGAATTTTTCTGCTGTGCCAGGCCTGTAAAAGGCCTGGCACAGCCCGCTTCTCACAACCCCCCCATGTATGTGAGAGAGCTGGGTACCGGCCTGGCAAAATGGACCTGGTACTCCAGCTCTGCTCAGATTGATTACATTAAAATCTCATCACCTCTGCTCTAAAGCTTAAGACAGCAATTAAAAGTACAGGACATGTTCAATTAAACAATTATAAATGTCAAAATTGAATTGCAAAATAATGCAGCAACAGACTAATTACAGGGACAAGTTTGAAATGCTCATTTATTTGCTACAATAAACTCTCTGTACTCTTTCTTCATTTTGACACCCGATACAATCCTGCATATTAGAGTTTACATGTCAGTATCAAATTTAGGCAAGTTCATGGGAGTCGACAGCACAAGTGTTTTTCTAGCTCACTAAAAGTTGTAAGCATGTTTACGGGTGTAGAATTTTGGTTGAGAATAGGCGAAAAATGCAAACACCAAGTCAGGATGTTGGAATGGATGGCATTCACAGTTGGGACCTATAAAATTTAAGGGAATTCTGAGACTGGGATAAAGATGTAAAGAGGGTTGGAAAAGGGCGTGCTTGCATTTTCTTGACAAAACAACAAAGCCCAGTCCAAAAATTCAAAGAATAAATAGAAGGATTAAGATATGAGAGACACTTGTTTTCTTGGATAGAAACATGTTAATGGGCTCATCCCTTGTTCATGTATCAATAAGTTGAAATGGAATTCCACGCAGTCGAATGTTTATTTGAAAAGTATAGACATATTTTGATGACTGAGATAAACTAAATCGTGATATGCATGTTTTTGAGCAGAAATGCTACGTAACCAACCTCAACATTTCCTTGTTCTTGAAAAACTGCACACATGGTGTACCCATAATTCCAGCGGCCTCAGCAATCTCTGGATCTTCTTCAATATCAATCTCAACGAAATGCACATTCTGGTCAAATTCATCTATCACCTGCACTCAATTCATGTATTTGTTTTCTAGTTGAGTACAGATGGACTGAAGAATTTTTATTCAGTTCACAAGAAGGCAAGAAAAAAGATCGTCGACGTACATTGACATTTTAACCGAAAATATTGACTGCTATGGGTAGATGAAATTTCCAAAACTAAACATTCATCAGGTTATGGATCCAGTTCTCACCACCCTAATTAGATGCTTGCATTTTTTCTTGAAAATAGTTTCATACTTAGCATAATTTTTGCGGCAAGAAAACAAAATTTTAAGCAAGTAGAAAGTTAAATTAAACTAGAAAGAACAAACTCGTTGAACATAATTGTTTTGCGAAGAATCTGAAAATATTTGCAAGTTCTCCATCAAGAGACGTGTTTACACATAGAACTTCATAAAATTAACCAGCTACACAACTATATTGGAATGAGTATATATACCTTCCCAAGAATTGGTTTCAAGGTCCTACAAGGACCACATGTTGGCGAAGTATACAGTACACATACAAGCCTTGGACTTTCATGATACAACTTTCTTAAAGCATACTGAGACGAGTGAAAGATCAAGTTAAGAGAAGAGGAACATAATATTATGTATATTTAGGGTAGGTTTAATTTACAATCTATGTATTATACACAGGATATCTCACCTGGCCTTTGTGCTTTGTAAGAGTTATATCAAACCGTTCTCGTACATCTCTGTCAGTAAGCTCTTTCTTAACCTCTTCAGTCTTGGGCTGTGACAGAGCACCAAATGGAAAAGAAGTCATTATAAGTTCCAAAATATCAATAAGGCTGCAACAACCGATGATATAAACCTTAATATTAAGATTTCAAGGATGAAAATCTCTATAGCCCCTCGATCTTTTTACATGATATTTTCCCAACATTACGTTACAAACATGCTAATGGTCCAGGGCAACTCAAAAGCAATTGATTTTATCTCTGAACCATTAACTAGACTCATCGACAAGGATAGACTGTCAACTCTTTAAAACCATACCAAGAAAATGGCTAATTTAGGCTATTATGGAAAAAAAAAATACTGCTAAAACATCAAAAATAGCTCTTAAAACTTTCAAGATCACGTCAGGTACACCCATTCTAACTGAAATTCCAATAAACTTTTAAGTATCAAGCACATATATAATTTGAACTATAGCAGCTCATTGAGTGAGAAAGTCAAGATTTAAGTGATTCAGGCAATTCATATTAAAAGGAAGGCGATGGTGATACAAGTCAGAGTCTACCAATAAGCCACATACCTGGTGGAATTCAATCAGGAGATTTTTGCTTGTAAGATATCTTTCCACCGATAGTGCTGCAACACATCCTGATCCAGCTGCAGTAACGGCTTGCCTCCATTCATGATCCTACTCAAAAAGGAAAGAATAATTCATGAGGAAGACCTTGATTACAAGCCAAGTGACCACATATAATCAATATAAAGATAAAGATAGAAAATTGCGTTTTTCCAAAATATCACAAAGATAAGGGGCTGTTCTCTGTATATTTCAGTTTTATATTTTGAGTTTTGAATTCATTTTGAGTTTTGTGTTTTGGGTGTCATTTTGAAATTGTTGAAAATGTGTTTTTTTTAGCATTTTGAAAAATTATTTTGAAAACACCAAAAACGCGTTTTGAACATTTTGGTTTGATTATAACTGAAAACACCCAAAACGACAAATTTGTCCTTTTGAGTTTTCTTTGTAAATTTCTAACTTGTTTTCAAAAACGTGTTTTCGAAAATAGGAAAGAGAACGCGTTTTCACTGCTTTGAAAAATCGAAAACAGAAAATGGCTTAAAAAGGGTAAAGAGAACAGGCTTTTAAGTGATTGTGTTTGTGAGTTTGGATGAACTAAAAAAAAAAACACAATGTTTTTTTTTTAATGTATTCTGAGTTGAGATCCCCTACGGTGTTGAAGTTATTTAAAACATAATTGATATAAAACTCAATCAAATGATTTTACTCCACCTAGATTTGGGGTCAGGTGCATAAATCCTAACTTCTAATTTATGCAAATTCCACTTAATGCCCACAAGTTATCAAATAATTCTTCATAACAGCATTGAGTGTTCGTCAAATATGACTCTGCTGATAGTATTGGACGTCATATCTGACTTGTTACCCCACATACAAACAAGCTCACACTGTATCCATGCATAACAGTGCTAATAGAACACTATTTGTTTAGTTTTCATTCCTAATTTTACCTGATAAACATAATGACAAGTAAAGGAGCTGTGAGAATAAAGAAAAACTTGTGCTATATGTACCTGTACATCTCCAGCGGCAAATACGCCTTCTACAGAAGTCTTTGCAGTGCCTTCCTTGACCAAAATATAGCCTGCTCCATCAAGATCAACCTGTCCTTCCAACAACTGGCTATTTGGTGAATGACCTATTCCATAAAACAAGCCTTTTACCTCCAGCACTGATTCTTCTTGAGTGTCCCGGTTTTTTATCAAAACACCTGACATCTGCCCTTTCATATTGCTGACGACATCCATAGTCTCTGTATTGAAGTGCACGGTGACGTTTGGGTTGTTAAAAACTCTGAAACATTCGCCATAATCAACCTGTTAAACAAATATCCACGGAGTTGAAACTTAAAACACATTGTTCATCAGTAATCCAGTTCACCTGAAACGATGCTTAAACAAATAAAAACAAAACCTAGAAGACATAGAAGCAGCAGCAGCAGCAGCAGCAAAATGACCAGGAGGGCAATCAACAAGTTGAAAAACAACCATTATAATGAAATAAAAACCTTCTAACAAAAATCTCCAAGTTAGATTATGTTGTGACATCATGCCCTTTGTTACTATATCAGAATATCATGTGCCAACATTGTCCTAGATTTTGAAATTTTTGAACCAAAAAGACAATATAAGCAGCCATTTATTTGTTGCTTGAGGATAAGAGAAATGCCTTCACTAATCCCTACATATTATGGCAATTAAGAAAATAGTATTTAAGAAAATGACGGTTTTTACTTGTAAACACAGAGAGAAGGAAATCAGCATGCTTCATTTTCAGAAACTATGACAACTAGGTTAGCCACGTTGAAGGATACTTTTATAAAAAATCATAATTCCCAAAGCTGTATGCTTCTCTAGTGGAGCCTAAAAACACACGGAAGATGAGGTGGTGATTTGCCTTAAAAAAACAAAGCCTGCATACTTCAAGTTCAGAAAGCTTCTTTATACTTTAAAAGTAAATATATTTATCATTACAACTCTAAAACATAAAAGGGTATTTGTCAAATGCAGAACAACGACTTTAGCAAAATAATATGTATGATCTTAAAATTTTCTATCCAAGTGAGCCCTCATGGAGAGATCGTAAATTGGATATAATACAAAATCATAGTAATCAAGAATCCTACTTAAGTTGAACATACTTAGGTGCATGGAACGATAACCTAAGATGTAACTGAATGCCTCTGATCATAATGAAACTAAGTAATAGCATAAAGGAAAAGCAGAGCAAGAACCACAATACATGTCAGCTAAGATCTCTGTAAGGAGAAACGTATACAAAACCAAGAGCTATACATCCACCAACAATTTCGAAATTGACATGCAAATTGAAGAAATTACGTGCATAAGATGGACAAGAAAATTTTTATTTGCGAAACACATTGTGTTCACCTATCTTGCATAGCTTTTGATGCCCTTAGTTGGTCACTGCGTACGAGCAAATGAACATGGCGGGCATATTTTGTCAAGTATAATGCTTCCTCTGTAGCTGTATCACCCCCTCCAACCACAGCAAGGACTTGACCTTTAAACAACGGCGATGCTCCATCACATATTGCACAAGCACTAATTCCCCTACTCCAAAATTCATCTTCACGAGGTAACCCCAGCCGCTTTGCAGTAGCTCCAGTAGCAACAATAAGACTATTACATTTTACCTGAAAAGCAGTAATCCAGTTCCAGGCTTTTCATCAAATTTTAATCAGCATTAGCCAGAAGCTAATGTTAACAGAGTTACATATCAGAGTACTGTGTCAACTGAACTGAGTTCACTGTCTATGATGAGTGGAACATTCATAAAAATACATGGATATAGATAATGGACGAATACATACATATTATGAAGCATGGATGCATTTGACATGTAATTTTTTCAAAAAAGTAGGGCGAACATGCCGATCAAAATTAAAAATTACTAAAAATATAAAGACAGCCATGCAGCGTGTCAATCACAATTGTGTCGGTGTTCGGTATGTGTTGGGCAACAAAACTTTCACATTAAGAGGAGTGATTATGCCATCCTCCCTTGTCTTGCAAACTCCATATATCTCATGGTTGGGGAATTCTAACATATCATCCTTCTTTGGTGGAGCCTAAAAATCCACTGATGATGTGTTGGTGATTTGTTTTTTGAGAGAGAGAGAGAGGAGTGGTTATGCTTGTTACTGTGCTTACATTCACATATAAGTTATTTGATAAATTCAGATGTCTACATAACCCTGAGGGGTAGCTCAATTGGTCAGGTCTTGGGTTTGCTTCCCAATGGTCACCAATTCGAGTCCCCTCAGGGCCACTGAGGTGAGAAACGGTTGTAAACTTCAGGCCCCGTGGGATTAGTCGAGGTGCGCGCAAGCTGGCCCGGACATCCACGGTTATCAAAAAAAAAAAAAATTTAATAAGATGTCTCATCTGTAAAGAAATTTCTATTTCTCGCAAGAGCTTAACCCTGAGGGGTAGCTCAATTGGTCAGGCCTTGGGTTTGCTCCCCAATGGTCACCAGTTCGAGTCCCCTCAGGGCCACTGAGGTGAGAAACGGCTGTAAACTTCAGGGCCCCGTGGGATTAGTCGAGGTGCGCGCAAGCTGGCCCGGACATCCACGGTTATCAAAAAAAAAAAATTCAGATGTCTACATGAATACTTGCAGAAGTGACAAAGGCTATGTACTTAACATTTGCAAGAAACGGGCATTTAAATGGAACAATAATACGGTTAATCATTCCAAAAGATTATTTAACACCATAGGAATGACCTAGGTCACTTTTGTTTATTGAACCACCTCATCCAAAATTTTAGGATGTTAGAGTGAATGCATATACAACCCTGATAGAGATTTTTTCAGAATAAACTTTGTGAAAAGTGATTTTTTTGGAGAATGCATAGTTAAAAAATAGAAAAAGTTCGGACTTTACGGCAAAATTAATTGGGAAAACGTGTAGTTGAAAATGAGTTTGGAAAAAAGCGAGTTTCAAAAATGGGGCCTAAGAAGTGCTATGTATGTTTATCTTCAACACATCCTCTTGTGTAGTTCGGATTCATTTTTTATCTTCAAAGGCTTGATACATGGATTTTGATACATGAATGACAGCAAGACCTGAATTCAAAATCTTCGCTTAGTCTGATACATATTGAATTACCTCATCTAAAAAATTAGGTTGTTGAAAGGAGATATTATATTTATTTGTATTTGTATATTCAACATAGTTTACTGATAAACCTTATGAAATATCATGATGGAGTGCTTCAGTTATTAAGCAAAGATTGTCTCTGTTGCTAAATGCAAGCCACAGGAAAAAATAATGAACAACCATATGGGATTCTCGAATAATGGTTTTCTAAGATCTGACATCATTAGAGTTTTGTCTCAGGTAGTTCAGCATATACTGCAATATGATATAAGATAACCACAACCAAAAGGAAGCATCACCTTGCGTTCACTACTTTGCACGGTGAAAGGCATGTTTTTGACATCAATTAATTCCACATCTTCTTGAAATAACTCTGCTCCCCAGCGCTCAGCTTGCTTCCGAATCCTAGTGAAATTGACAATATAAAGATTCTGTTCTCTTCGAATCACAACTGTAGCAACTAATGTAAACATTATTAAGGATCAGTTCAAAACTAGCAAACTTTTGAAAAGTTCAAGTACCTGTCCATTAAGTCTGGACCAGTTATTCCATCTGGAAACCCAGGGAAGTTCTCTACTTCAGTTGTGGTCATTAATTGCCCTCCAGGAACACCACCTACTTGATATCCCTCAAATACTAAAGGCTTCAAGTTGGCTCGAGCGGCATAAATTGCTGCTGTGTATCCTGCAGGACCTGACCCTATAATTACCAGATTCTCAATATCCGGAGCTGCAAGAAAGGAAATATCAAATCATGTAAAAATAATATTTATATAACCATCTAATATGTATCACTAAGTATTTGTGGCCACTGTTGAAAAACTATACAGGACTTTCTTATTGATCAAATAAATATTGGATAAGCAAAAAGAATTATCATTTAGGCACTGTTTAAGCCCCATTTTTGTGAAAAATGAGTTTTGTAATAATGATTTTTTTAGAATGTGTGCTTAAAAATAGGAAAAAGTTGGGTTTATGTGCATAATTATTTTATGGGGAGAAATTCATCCAACAATCTGCTCTTCCTTTATATTATCATCAAGTCAAATTAGTCAACGCTCTTACTGGTGCAAGTTTCAATCTTTCTTGGAAATGTACGCTTCAATATGTATCATTTTCCCCGTGAATTTTAAATATGAATTAAGAAAAAAATTCAACAACAAACTTAATTAATCAATAATCACACAAGCTCTATCAATATACGTGTAACAAGTACCCGTCTGTCGAATGTAAATGAGGAGAGAGGTGTAACCTGTAGAGCTAGATAGCTCCTCGGTGGAAGCAGTGGCGGAGCAGCGAAATGACGGAGAGCATAGACGGTGGTGAGTGAAGCGACTAGCTCCAACTGAGTCAAATCGAACGGAATGTTTGCGAGTTGGCCCTCCTTTAACGAAGACTAGATTGTTCCGGGCGGGAAGAATAGCGTTGGAGAGAGTGGAGGGAGTGGCCATATCGGAGGCTGCGACTCGGTGAGTTGAATAGCCGGCGAATCGAACTCGGGTTCCGAGCCCGGTACCGAACCCGAAACCGTTTTTGGAACAGGGAGTAGAGTACGAGGCAATGGTTGTACAAGTGTTAGCCATATGTTTCGGACCATAGTATATCCTCTCAAGTCCTATCTTCTCTCACACATTTAGATGCGAAAAGAAAAAATTATTTTAGATATTGGTCAAAAATGCTTATCCATATTTTCTAATGTCGGAAATATTGTTCGTAGACTTGCACGATCGATGAGTTTCGAGGTGTGATACATTTCGCAAAGCATTATTTGATTACATATTTATCGAAATATATGTATTTGTTATTTAATATTTAACGAATCGATTCGTACTTAAGCCTAGCAATGAAAATTTTCAATTTTTACTCATTTTCACACGTGTATGCGTGAGCGTTGAGCCGTTAACATGCAAAACTAAAAACAAACATTATCGATGCCTCAAAAATCCCGATTTCCATATCTCTAACCAATCGTTTACTACATCGTGTAAGCACGGGATTTTTACACAAAATAAGGCGAAAAATGATGCTTCTTAGCGCCAATCAATATTGTACATCACACGACCTATTTACTTACCCACTATGTACATCAACTAGTATCACTCAATAAACAACATACACTGATGAAAAAAATTGGTAAGCATTTCTTGAGAAATCACATCCCCTCGGAAGTTTTTTCCGATGTCGGGATCGGAATATGCGAAGGCGGCAGTACCTCACGGATTCGCAGCAAAATGGTTAAATATTGTTTCGAGCGTAGATTGACTGATGCTGTACTCCGATATACCAAGTATATTTCTGCAGGAAAAGATTTTTCCGTAACATTTAAATCCCAATTTTCAATTGAAAATGCAAAACAAATTTGTGAAGTGAAAAAAGTATTCACCTGTTTCTTTCTATGTGCCCAAAAACGTCTGCGAGTGAGAGGTCTTCTCCGTATGGCAGCTGCAGTAAACATGAGATCAGTCACTAACTGTATTTCAATGGGCAGCCAGCGACAATCGTCCCATGAATACAAAATCAACTTGCAAATGTGTTAGTAAAGGCATAATTTAAATAAATAAATGTATCCTTCTCTATTCGGCTTAAATTTTTGGATGAGATAGTTTAACAGGATATCTGAGTAGGTAGCCATTCTAAATTTGAATATCAGAATTGTGCACGGGTCATGCCTTTTGATAAAGAACGAGTGAGGCTAGCACTTTCCGGGAGACTAAATTTGAATAAATTAATGTAACAACTAAGACAACTTAAGTTTTTAAATAAGGTGGTTTAACATAACATCATACTAAACAAAGGTCTTAAGTTCGAATGTCAGTGTCACCCTTTGATGAAAATCACACACATATTAAGCATTTGAAATAAAATGAATCAGGATTGCATGTGAGCAGCGTGTCGAAGACTAAATCCACTGGTAAAGAAGACGGAAACTATGAATCGCTGGAGTATCAACAATAATTGGCCAAATTACTATTTTCTCGTCAACAAATCTCTTTTCAGATTTGTAAAGGACGATGTATTGAAAACGATGACCCAGAAAATAAATTCAAATCTGACGGACAACAAAATCTTTGACAAGTGTAAAATACCTGATATTTAACACTCAACCCATTGCAACTTTGATATGTTGCACCCGGAAATGAAGATTGGATGAAGGAATCAATTACTGCAAACTTTTCTTTGGTTAACCACCACTCTGAAAATATTGGTAGAGGAATGCCACCTATAATAAAATACCAACAGTAAAAATAATATTAACCACTGAATGTTAAAAGTAATAACAAGTGAAATACTAGTGAAGGCAGTATGGAAAACAAAATGATCCAAACGACCATGACAAAGATCTGAGTTGCCAGCATATCAAAGAACGGTGATTAAGATCCATCTCAAATAAATAATTCAATATTTTATTTTATTTTTTGTCCATTTACAGTCCTTGTGTTGTTTATGGGAGAAAAGGAGAGATGGCCTGTTGTAAGTACTAATGAAAGTAGGTCTGTACTGTTCCACGAGAACGATGATGAACCTTATTGATATCTGAAAGTACTAAAAGCATGTTAGGATAAGCGTCAAAAATGTACAAGTTACATCCAAGTAGCTTTTGTTCCTAAACCTGTTTGGATATATTATTTATTTCTCACTTTTTAAAAAAGTTGTCATTTAGAAAGTGACTCTTGCATTGGTGTCAAAATAAGTAACTATTAACTTTGACGAAACATGCTCTTAAAGAGTTTTTCTAACCAAATTTGCCTACCAACACACGTAAACAAAAATGAGAAGTGGATAGTATTGGATCTCACAACTACTAAGGGAAAAAGGATTCTTAACCAACCCCTAGCAGGGATAAGTCTTGGCTTGTTTTGTTGAATGAGTCCATGAATTCAAAGAAAACTTCAACTTCACGTTGAAAAAACATTGTTCAGGTGACAGAAGTGAACATACCATCACGAACCAACTGCTCTGATAACTGTTCGCCATAAGCCCCACAAGAACCATTATTTCCAGATGCAAGAGCCTTCACTCTTTCTTCATTGCCAAGCCAACGCCCAATTCTCACAATCATTCCTTCTGATAAACTGATCTCTCCTGCTGATGCCTTCTCAGATATTATGGAGTCGATGCCCCCAATGCACACTTCCAGATCATTCAGTATACTACTCCTCGGATGAGAAGGAATGTTAAAGAGCTTCTCTTGAATTATTTGGCACAGCATTTCCAAGTCCAAGGAGCTAACTTCTGTAGGCTTAACCTGTAGACAGATATAATAATAAAAAATATGAGCAAACTTCAATGGGTGATGGGTAAAATAAAATTAAAATGAAATATATCGAACTTATTAGGATGAGAATAGAGGAAAATACTTCTAGTTCGAGATGATTCCCAAATCTATTTTTCAAATGTTGGGGACTCCCAATGCACCTTAGCTTGCCTCCAACCTAAAATACATGCAAATAACACAAAAATTAGTGACTTGAATCTCCAACAAGCAAATCATAATCAGGTTAAACGTCTTGAATGCATTTTTGGTAAGGTAGATCAAACACTACTAGATACTGGATAGTATTAAGAAAAGGAAGTTGAGATCTTGTTTATTGTACTGTCCTGTCCTTGTTTAGAGTAGTGAGCACCAAACATGCAAAGAAAGAGTACCATTATTCCAATTTTAGTGCAAAGAGCTTGAGCTTCACTCATGCTGTGGGTGGTTAGAATCACAGCAGTCTTTCCTCTTCTGGTCGATAAACGTGATATAACTTCCCACATGAATCGCTTAGCAATAGGATCCATACCTGAATATTAAAACATGATACAGAAGCAGATTCTCAAGTTATATACCAGGGCAAAATAAAGATTTACCTCTCTAAACTTGAAAAGTACTTCATTGTCTATTTTAAGACTAGAAAATGGAAAGAGCAAACTAGAAGGTTCAAAAGCATAGTATAAATTTCTTCTTTATTGTACTTATATCGCAAAGATAGTACAGAATAACATGACACTAACCCAACTCAAAAGATGACCAATGCGCAACGAAATTTGATGTGAAATGGCTAATCTCAAAACCCTTGTACTTCCAAATTTATAGGTTCAACTTCTATGAAACATTATCATTTATTGGATACTGATGCTACCCATTATTAAACAAACACAGTATGTATAAACCAATTTTATATCCTTTACGTCACAGGAGGGAGTTTTGAACTTGCAATTCATTTCGAGGGTTAATCAAATAGAAATGCGCAGTAAGAAAGATTAAACAGCAAGGAGTGAATCAGAGTTAAATACCGGTAGATGGTTCATCAAGAATGACTATAGGAGGATCACCAATCATTGCAATTGCAACAGATAATTTACGTTTGTTTCCCCCACTTAAGGCATATGATGGTTTATTAGCATGCTTCAGCAAGTCAAATTCCACTAATTTTTCTGTAACAACCTGCCAAGATTCATCACTAGCATGAATTATCATGTGGTATCTGACATACGTCAAATCCAAAATGTAGACAACAAATTATAATTATCACGCTTGATCTCAAATCAAATAAATCTGACTCAGTTGTTCAAAAAGGGTTGCAACTTTTGTGAGGGAAAAAAAAAAAAGAATTATGAAGGGAGCTAAGAGAAATTATGTGTGAATTAAGGCTAATTCCTACATTTGGAATAAAAAAGGAACAAATTAGGATTAAAGATCAGAATTGATTAACAAAATGGATCCCAATGCATATCATCGTGTAATATCATGGAGACAATTAAAATATACAAAACAATTGACATTAATCCTTCTACAGAAGCATAAGAAAATTACATACGTATTCAAGCTCGTACTCTGGGACTCCTTTTATTCTTGCATAGAGGTCAAGGTGTTCTCGGACTGTGAGAACTTCAAGAAGAGCATCAAATTGAGGACAATAACCAATCTAAGATGTAGAATGAGATAGAATTAGTCAGACAGGTGCAATCTAATAGTTACTATGACAAGTACCCTTAAAGCAATCAGAAAAACAAGGAAACTAATGAAGAAAGCTCTACATACATGTTGACGAGCAACCTTTGGGTTTAATCTTATATCTTTACCAAAAATGAAGGCAGTTCCGTCACTTGGACGTTCTTCTCCTGCACATTATAATTGAATAAGAGAGAAATTATAAACATTACTTAACCAGGCCTGTTCAGGAAAAAAAGGGGAAACACACAAAAGGCATAGTAAAACTTCAGACAAGATGATACGGGCAAGAATACAAACAAGTATTCATTAAAGGAAAAAATCATTTCCACGGAAATATTTGAGTAATTTTTTGTCCACCATGATGACAATAAAGGACAGATATTTTTCTGAATAATTATGGATAATTCTCATAAGGTTCAGAAATGAAGACACACAAGCATGGTAATTTTAATTGTACGAAGTAGTTGATACCCGACAGCATTGACAAAGTTGTTGTCTTCCCTGCTCCATTAGTTCCTAGAAAACCAAAACACTCTCCTTCTTGAACTGAGAAAGTCAATGAATGAACAGCAATTTTCGAACTATTCTGCTTCCCTCCTGGAAACACCTGAAATCACAAAACGTATTACGTGACTTGATCAGAAAACGAGTACAAACCCCACTCAAAAATTAAAAAAATTATATATTTTAGCATGTTGGTGTACCTTCCGAAGATTATGCAGGTAGATTAATGCGTTACCAACTGAACCTGATAGTACTCTATTTCTCTCAGTTTGTACATCAATGTCTTCATGATCTTCTGAGACTGATGCAAGAAGAGGTTCTAAAGAGCTACCAGAAGTGGCAAGGAACGGCTTTTTTGAACTCGACCACAACTCCCAGACTGTTGCAAAGTTTATCTTATGAAGAGGCAAGAGTTCAAGACCAAGTGTCAAAATAAAGTAAACGATGCCCTGCAACATGTAAAAACAGTTAATAGGAAGTATGTTTATCGATTGAAATTTTTTAAACCATCAAACATTAAAAACTATACACAAAGCTAGTTCTCTAGCAATAGAGATCGAAGAGTAAATACAAAGAAAACCACGTGCATCATATTAGCATTAAAATAAGCTAGAATCCAAAAGATGTATTACAAAGCTTGAGGTGCTTCTTCTATTGCTTATTTATTGCATTTTTATCTCAGCAATGCATTTTCGATACTGGCATGTGCAAACTTGGGAACCAATTGTGTTTCCTTTTAATTTACTGGGGGAATCCCCCCCCCCCCCCAACACCCAATATCTCCTCTATTGTCCATGCACAAGGTGGACAAGTTAGTTATTTGTTAATGAGTTCTATGATCATATAGTGTTCATTTGCATACAAATATTTTCTTTGTGCATCACTAAAAATTGTTGTTTGATTGGGGGGGTGGGGGTATTTTACAAATCAATTTTACACTTCACAATATTGAACATGTATAAATGTAAAAGAAATAACTACTTTTTAACCTTTAAATTGCATATTCAACAAATGCAATAGGCCATCATAGCAATTGAAAACACTTCTCCAAACTGGTCGAGAGTATTAATCCATATACTATATATCTAGAGTAGCTAAATACATAACCATGAATAGAGTAAGGCCACATGGATGGAAATTCTGCCTAGACTGGATATATTGTGGAAGGCATGATTCTTACTAAATAACGAGCTAA
>CAIGRS010016549.1:0-13458 GCA_903798395.1 Fraxinus floribunda
ATTGATTAAGAGGTTAGAACAAATTGTTTAACTACATTGAATTATTAAAAGTGAACAACATTTGTTTGTAATATTTGTAATAATACTAATATTTTATATTTTAATGTGATATTTAAGATTAATATTTATGATTTAATTTGTGGCCCAATTCCATTGTAACTTGATTTTTTTATTAATGAAAATTTGAGTTTCTCAATTCTCCAATTAATTGGAATTCCTAGTAAATCATTAGTTGGCCAAATTCTGGGAGTTCAAATCAACAAGTGTTCCGAGTATCAATCATTTTCCGCATTACTCCTACTCAATTAATGGATCTATCCACAAAAAAGGGAGAATAAACATTTGTTCTTCTGCTCCAAACTCTACAGGATGGCCCTTACCAGTATGATGGTACGTGTTGAACGTTGATCAATTGACATACATTTCTGTTTACATACAGAAATTAACCACGATCCACACCTCTTACTCACAACATTTTCACACGTTCGATATAAACACTTCTGATTACAGGTGAATTTACAGAAACAAAAACAATGATCCATAACCCACATGACACTAAAACAAGAGAGTGATGCTATGTGTACAGAAAAAGTTTGACTGATTTTTTACGGATGCACACTTTGGCAGTTTTCCATTGATAGATGATGGAAACAAATGGAGGATTTGAATATCACATCTCCGTTCATGAATGAGTTTGATCTTCATCAACAAATTGTAGGACTGAAGTTCAATCTACGGATTACTTGATTGGTCACTAATAATAAATGACACAAAGAAATAGCAAGTAAAAAATGTTGGAGAGAGATCACTCGCTTTTAGTACACTTTAAGAATAGAGGAATGACTTCCAGAAACAAATTGATATCTTCTGATATAGGAACAACTCGCATCATGATCTATAGCATCTTGCTAGCATGAAAAGTGGTGGACACATCTAAAGTCAAATTACTCCCTTGAGAAAAGAATATCTTAAGCAAAAGAACTGTAAACCAGCCTTCTTTCGTGAACAAGGCACCAGTATAGAGAATAGGTCAACTGAGTCCTGAACAAATTTGGAACAATGATTTGTTCTGTATGTAGTTGAAAGATATTCCAGGATAATTTTCATGCACTGGAGAGCATTGTTCACAAAGAATAGTGCAACTAAATGATTTAGTACTTTCTGGATGTTTAACTGGTCACTCTGCGTTTCTAATATTTGTTGTTCTTGGGATCCAGTGAACAGAAAACACCCACAAACACATGCTGTCATTGTATTACAAAGAAAGGTGAGTGTACATGCATATTTCCCCATACACAGACATATATGAAAAGAGAACGGATATATATTGCCTATTCGAAGTAAATAATACCACATGGCATAAAAAGGCTAGAAAGCGAAGGGAAGTCAGCTATGGCACCCATAACTTACTTTCTCTTCTCTATTTCAGGGAGGTCAGTTTTTGAATACCTCTAAACCACCACCTGTAATAAGCTGAAAATGTAAATAATGGCATGACAAACTCAATGTCAATCTAGAAGATGAAATTGCTAGCAGTAGATGGTGGCACGGAGAATTCAACATGTATAACAATTTTATGTGTACATTTAAATACAGGAAATTTTTATTCTATCAATCAAGCATATCCAACTCTGACTTCTTCTAAGATTAAAGCTCTTGACATGCAGTTAGACAAATTACGAGTGCAATAGTTCAAGTCTATAAGGTTGAAAGCTGCAGATATCTTTGCCTCCTCCCCCTTCCCATCTCAGCATAGATTAAAAGTGTAAATCTTGTTATCCATGTGTGAAACCAGTTCTGCAGTTTTAAAATTCTGCTGATCCTAAGCACTCCATCCCCAATCATTTCGTATGGTAATGAAGAAAGAGAAAAGTAGAAGGATTGAACAGCAGAAGGGCATTGGGCTGGCATTAGAGCCATCATGGAGCGACGACAGGCACTTAGCAAGGTTTAGGGCTCAATGACATTCCATTATTTCGTGCTATATTTTAGAATACGTCGTACTAAATCTTGTGGAAGCCCAGACACGTATCTTGATTATCTTTACCATATGTAACCGACATTGGGATTTTATCCTTGACATTGTTGTAGTTTAATAGGATAATTCTTATTTCCAAAAGCAATTTATAACATGAAATAAGAGAAAGAAAGTAAGAATAATACTCGATATAAGATGCTTCATTCTCAATGTGAGAGCTACTGCACTAGGTGTCGCTATGGAATTGCATTATATCGTGTTTTTTCGACTCACGCGTCCCTCTGATTTCTCTCTACTTTTCTGACCGGAGGCTCTTCCTAATACCCTTTATATTACGTGGAACCGCGGCCAAGGGGAAAAGTGTGCAAAAATTAGGCTCCACTTCCCACAAACATGTCCTACCATGCAATGTCTCATAAGAAAACAGATAAGATGAACTCACAGCAAATTAAACAGTCCAAGCTTCCTTGACTTGAAGCTCAAAATTTAGAAAAAAAATAAATCAAAATCAACAATTTTGTAATTGCACACTGTCCCATATGTATATTATCAATTCAAATAACAAAGAAACATGCAATTATTTAATCATCTATTTCAATTGATGTCGAATACTAGAATAAATTTCTTGCGAAAAAGGTTGAAAATAGGTTACCGGTACTCGATTGGGATAATTGGCAATGATTTCTTGTGATTTCTGGCATCTTTCTTCTGTATCAAATTGATTTAAACACAGATTAATTATTAATAGCAATTCTCATTTCTTGGGAAAAGATAATTATTTAAAGAAAAAGAACAAACCCTAAGATAATTGTTGTTTGAAGGATTGAATCCTGCCACGCCCCATCTTCCTCTACAACTGCCGATTGCCCTTTCAACACCCGCCGAGGCGGGATGATTGGAGGAGGATGATGCCAATTATCGAATTATAATTTATAAATTGAGAATCTTAACATCAAGCGGGGATAGCTCAGTTGGGAGAGCGTCAGACTGAAGATCTGAAGGTCGCGTGTTCGATCCACGCTCACCGCATTTTTCTCCTTTTTTTATTTCTCTGTTCTTTGTGAATCTGAATAAGAAATTGCAGACTTTTGTCCTTGTTTGGCAATTTATTTATATACAATCAAATCATTTTCTATTCAAAATATTTTGTAAAACTCACAAATATTATCACCTTGTTGACCCATCATTTTTAAGGATAAATGCTTCCGCTTTTCACGAAACATAAATGGACCAAAAAAAATTCATATTAGATCAAGATGTTAATATTTATTCAGTCATGATTTGATTAGTTAGTTGGTTTTTCTTTTCCGATGATTGTTGTCGGTGGGTTCCTCGAACTACATTTAATTCGCGATTTCTCTCTTTTATACTCGTTTTTGTTTTTCATTCACTGCTGTGTTTTTGATCGATTTTTTCCAACATAACCATGGTCCCTTTAAAATTTAGGCCATCGAAAATTAAGGTAAAAATAATGATAGAAAGGGGCACATAAACAAAATGTTATTAGTTCTTGGCATAAAGTGGGAAAACAAGAAATGGTGAATTCAAAGAGCTGGCACCGAGACTGGGCAATCCTTGTGCATCCTCATGCAATGCAATACTTTGTAGCTCTCTCATCCCACCTCTACCATTGCAGCCAAAACCCACAAGGACAGATAATAGAGGAGATAGCTCGAAAGAAGAATCCACCTCAGCGGTCCTATTCAAACCACGCACCACTTTTCAT
The DNA here is from genome assembly GCA_903798395.1 of Fraxinus floribunda. NCBI lineage: Eukaryota > Viridiplantae > Streptophyta > Magnoliopsida > Lamiales > Oleaceae > Fraxinus > Fraxinus floribunda. The sequence continues at coordinate 3,705 of CAIGRS010016549.1, forward strand.
CAATCGCTGAAACTTAATACTATATATTTACAGGAAAACAAGTAGGAAACTGACCTGTACAAGCAACAAAACACAGCAAGAAAAGGAAGAGCATAGGAAGGATAGCTAGAGGTCTTCTTGCCATTGGCTTGCCTCTTTTCACTTGTCAACTGAAACTTTTCAAAGGCGGTTATATGTAGATTTAATAAGCTAAGGAAATAAAGGAATGATTCATCGAAGATGCCTGCACGGTCCGGTCGACATTGCAGATGCCAGATGCTTGGTAAATCATCGCCATATATATAACATTAGCTTCTCGATAAATGTGATGTGAAGCCCATTGCAAATTTCGAGACATGTGAAACATTATATTCTCTGCCATCAAACATCACGTAAAGTTTTGTAGTTGAGGATGAGAAAATGATGGGTAAATTTTTACAGCATGTGGGTAGTTTCCAATGCAGTTAATGGCCAATATGTATTCAACAGAGCATTGCATATGGGTGTGGATAGTTTCTAACTTAAGTGGTGTGGCCTATTGGCTATTGCTACACAAAAGAGAAATATTAAGCACAACAATTTCATGAATACGCGATCCAATATCACGACAAATGTGTAAGTTGCAGATATAGCTAGTGACCTTTTTATACTCCTCCAAAAACAAAAATGCAAATACATTTTCATGGAACAACATAAATAGGTTACCAATCCCAGAATCTGAAATCTTGCCTAAAGAGCTATTTTCTATACGTGTATCAAATCTACAGCTTGTACATGCATACAAATACAAAAGATCTATTACTTTTAACACACTTAATTTCGTGTCAAACTCAGCCAGAACCATAGTCCAACATCTCCCACCTGAAGGGACTGAACACGAAGAGAACTTCAGGCGAGCTTTTGAAAAGAAGAGCCAAACAAACGCATATAGCAGCTATGCAAGCCAATGAGAGCATTGCAGGCTTGTACACCAGAGATCGATTGCCAATACCATAAGCAAGCTTCTGATCACAATCCCTACACGACCGCTGAATTGTCCTTCCTATCTCAAAACCAGCTGTAACACCTCCATATTGCTTCTGATTGATGCTTCCATCTGAAAGAGTGCCAGAAATATCAACCACCACATGCCCAGAAGATACTTTCTTGTTAATTTTCCTCTGCACAAGATGAATGTAAGAATAGTGGCCTCGCAGTCGAGCATAATCTTCGGGCGTAAATCCTGTGCTGTCACGAGCACTCTTCCAAGCTTCAATTCCCACCTGTATTAAAACACCAGCAATTTCATTATACAAGTGCTTTCTTGGTCATGCTTTTAGTTTTCTTATAAATTGTGAGTCCTATGGAATGTGTGGATAAAAAAAATGTTTGACCAACTTAAAAATAACATTTAAGCTTTGCCAAACATGGACTAAATAAGTCCACACAGTACATTGGTAAGATCTTTTTAATTAGAAGCAGAAGCACTCAGATCTAGTTCATTGATAAATTGAATGCTATTCAGCGTAGAGCCATGGGTGTCAAAATTCATTACCCCAAAACCAGCTCTACCTATAAGAATGCTCTAAAGGCCAAGCAAACTTAGCACAGGATCAGTGAGATAATGAACAGTTTTGTAGAAAAATGCATGTGTGGAAGATCAAATTTATATGGCTCCCTGTGACATTAAAACTGATGGAAAGAGAAACTATATTACCTTTCCAGGATCATCAGTCAGTGCATCCAGTATATCCTCAGATCCATCCCTACCAGCAGCAACGTGAAGAGGTGTCAAACCTGCAGGCCCTACAACATCAGGTCTGAATAAGAAATCCCCATCACATTCAACCAGAGATTCATATTCTGAATTTAGTTCATTTGCAACACTCTCTGGGGCGTATCTCAACAGTAGCGCCAGAAGAGACCTAGAATTTTTCCTCACCGCTCGGTGAAGGAGGCCCATCTCTTGCAGTGCAAACTTCAAGAAAGGCTGCTCTCCTGCACCCACTAGTCCACTGAAAAGAATATCCAAGAGTTTATTTACAACGGCACACCAATCATGGTCAACAGAGAACTCCATGAGGTACTTGAACCGATTAAAAGGAAAACGGTCTGAGTTGGGATCCAAGTGCCCCAACCTAGACTTCAAACTATTTCTGCTGAGAAGCCATCCCATTTCATGGATGAAATACATGGCTTGATTGTGTGCTTCCAATTTTTCAGTGCCTCGGAGGAATGAATCTGTCACAGCCAATTCTATTTCACTCTCAAGCGTACAGATTTCAGTGCAAACATCATCGTCAGCAACTATGAATGGAAAGAAGCTGCTGCTGAGACCATGATCTTCAACCTGAATAATATCAGATAACATACCAAGGTTAGCAAGCATGTAAATTTCAATGGCCACCATGCGGTCCATGCCACATTATGTGGGAATCATGAACCAAGCTCCATAACATGGACATTTTGTCTGGGTAAAAGTCAAGTCAATGCAAGAAGATACACATAATTAGTCTCAATTAGTGTGTTTTATTATCAAAAGATATTGCACAAAATGATGCATGCAGTAAATATGAAAAACAACACACATACTAAAAAAGCAAAGTATAACAACGGAATAAACATCACCTCGATAAAGCCTCTCCCAGTAACTGCTGGAATAGAACAGGCAAAGTTCAGACATTGAACATTCCCCTCAAGGCCATCAACATGTTCCAGCGACTCGCTATAAGAGTCCAGATAACTACCTTCTAGGGAACAGAGTAACCTGGCAAACAAAGGTTTAACAGTTACACATATCACTCAATTGATTTTGACACAATGTCCAATGTAAATGACATGAAATTTCTGAATATTGGAGGGGCAGGTAGTACTCAAGCTGACAAGATAAAAATCACACACCAAATGATAAACATACCTCGCGGAGGACCGCGAAAAATTAAAGCCTTTAACAACAAATTGAGCTCTCTCAGATGATGTCACGGCAATTGGTTTGACACTTAGAATTGTACCGTGATTATTGCTGCTGAAAGGCAAAGCAGTATCTATGACAACCTGACCTGCACTACAAGAAAAGTTCCAACTGATCAATCTTTACACAAAGCTTAGAATTCTTGAGCTAACAGATGAATGAAAAGGAAATTTTTCCAGTAATCCAATGGGAACTGACCGTTGTATACAAATGCTATTTGATTTTGCACCCTGATGTAAATCCATCCAGTGCTCCAGAAAGTGTCATCACCAGAAAAACCCAGAACCCTACTCAAACTGGAGCTTAAATCACAACAGAGCTGTAAAAAGTCATTAGATTTTAAGTTTTTTTACAAGGTTTATTAACAAATGTAGAAACAGAAATTTCAGATTCCCATATTTAACAAAAGCTAGCATACCTCCTTCCATGCAGACTCAGATTGACGAAGATATATTGTCAAAATGATACAACCAGGTCTAATGTAGCTTTCTATGTCAGTAGGACTATGAGATAACCAATCAAGAATCTGGAAGTTCAAAATTTTACATCGTTAAACTTTCAGAGAAAGACAGGGAAGAAAAACTATCTTTTCCAGTTTCCCCTCTTTTTGGTTGGGGGATATCGCTTGTCCAAAGATGCAACTAGAAAGAAAAAGTAGGATTAAACGAGTAAACAGAAGTTCAAAATCACCTGTGTTCGTAAAACGATGGGAAAATCACTTGGTTGTTTTCCAAATAGTTTGCAGACAATGCGATCTGTGCGGCCCTGCAATGAAAGAGAAACGTGAGACAGAAACAGAAGGAATATAATGTAAAGACAAGCTGATATCGATCAATGTCACTACTAAATAGGTAAATCAAATAAGAATTTTATTTATTTATTTTACGTAAAATTCACCAGACAAAAGCGTACCTACAAGATTTGTATAACATAAGCTGGTCCAACTGATAATTAAACTAAATGCTGTGAACTTAGAAAGCAGTTTAAAATTCAGTTCATGGATCAATTTCTTCATCAGATCATCAACAGAAAGGTAAAAATATGGTTTTTGACTTTATTGCAACCAAGCTGATAAGCAAAGGTGGGATGCAACGACAAAACATGGTTGATTTATCACGCAATGTAATTCTCCTAATTATAGAAAAATCTGAGGCGAAAATTTTCATAACATGTCAAGTGAATACACAATTATACCAATCAAATACTTTTATAGCTCAAGATTTGACAGAAATTTTCAGCGTTGAAAACAAAAAGTGTAAAAAATTTAAAATATACCAGGTGATTGTATGAAGAGTACACTGCACAACTAGATATACCTGAGCATCCCCACTGGAACTGGAAGGTGACTGGGCAGATGCTGAATCTGAATTTCCACTTGTTTGAGGAGGACTTGATTGATGAGATTCTTGTTGCACCCATGAAGGGTGCTCAAGAGAAACAGCTCCCAGATCCACAGGGGCAGGCAACCTTTCTACATCCTCCATGCCATCATCAGAATCCACATATACATCATTCAAATCAAAGTTATTTAGTTTGCTTCTCCCAGAAGAATTGTCCCCGACTTCGGCATTAGGTGGCGAACTGCTTAGGATGGGGAACACACCGCCTGGCCTATGAGAAGTTGCCAATTGTATGGGCTTGTCCTTCATTGGCATATCATCAGTGGGAATCATACAATGTTGTCTTTGGCCATGAGAACCATTTGAGAGCAAGGCCATTACCGACTCTGAATTCTCCATGCAAGGCAGACTCCCCAACATGTTTTTAGATTCCTGCAGAGGCCCTGATACGGTCCTTTCACCGTGTAAGGAGCCATGACTGGCAAAGCTCTGTAGAAGATGAGACAATATATCCTGATCATCTGTGTGATTCGGTCTACTGGCTGCAACTCATGAATTCCAGAATATAATCAGTTTTGGGGTTGTCGTGAAATATATACAAGACAATTTTAACTAAAGAACAGTAAGAAGTTGAATCAAATTATATCACATAAATTTAAATCTCAATGTTTAAAAGGGGAGAGCATGTTCCACTCACAATGCATGTTGGAGAGTATTTTCAGTAAGCTCATTAAGAGATAACCACTCGTCTGGTTATCATTCATAGGGTTGTTATTGTTAACATTGTCAGGTTGGGTTTTCCTCCTCCTTTTGTTGTGGCCAGCTAATCGTCGTCGGCAACTCCGCTTCCCCTCATCAAACTCTTGGAGAGCATGAAACCTGCAGACATACAGGAAATTTTAGGCATCTAAAAAACAAAAACCTTCCTAAATTACTACTGTGCTTCTAAAAGCTTTCTAGTACTTGGGCCCGGGTAACATTGTATCTGCACCTCAATGAAACCACATTTGACTAAAGAAATGTTCAACATAATTATTCGGTTCATTACAAATAAAATAACAAATTCCCAACAGGGTAGTGATGACTAGACAAGGACAGCAAGAAAGCTGAGGAATTTGGACCAACCTGCTGCACTGCTGGCAGAATCGTTGCATGACATTACCAACGAGTGCCTTATTGGCCTTGGAATGCATCTCACAAACCTTATGCCTTCTATGATAATCTTTAGCCTCACTCAGTTGAGCCCCACAATCCTCAACCTGACAAACCGCACGACTTGAAGTAGCTCCGGTGAACTTGGTCTTTTTCCCAGGCGTTCTATCACAATTCCCCACGCCCCTCTCCATTCTAGAATTGTCTTCTTTGAAGAGCTGCAACGCAAGACTACCGGCCCCATCTGTCAAATTGTTATCTTCATTGACGATAAGCCTCCTTTTCTTATCTAAATCATTCTTCTCTTTGTCAGTCCAGTGATTCAATTCTTCAGAGCAGGAAGAGGACCTATTAGAATAACCCCCAGCCGTTGGTATTCCAGTCTCAAGAGGAAAAAACTGCTGGCTCTGGCAATTCGAAAGATTAGGATTGATAGGGGTAGCAAGGAAGAGATCTCCATCCCATTTCCAATCAGTGGGATCCCATTCCAGGCTCCTCTGCCCCACCACCCTTAAACCGGCAGAACCAAGATCATAATAAACCTGAGCTTCACATCCTATTCTAGCCTCCATAGATTAACCACCAAAAACACAAAAAGAGACAAAAGCAGGAAGCAACCAGGAGCTTAATTCTTACTCCAGAACCAGATCAGAAATCAAATCCTTGAAGCTGAAACCTTCACATACAAAACCCTTAATTTTAACTAGTCGGTCTCAGTTCTACCCCAGAAGTCCAAAAATATTACCCCCAACACAACAATTCTAATTCAAAGAAACCCACGTAACCAAATTCACTCTAAACAGCCTCAAAATCTTTTAAATTCCAAAATTCAATACGTAATTAACATAAAATCTAAACGCAACCTGGTAATGACAGGAACATCAGTAGAGTTAAGTAAAGATGAAACGAATCGAGAAAATAAACGCTACTATAAGAAAATCACAGAATCTGCTGGATAGTTGAGTTAATTTGTATATGTTCCGGCGAGTTGTAGTAGGAGAAAGAATAAAGTAATGGGCAAGTTGAGCAGTGATGGGATATGAATGAATGTTGTACTATGTCGTGGTGTGGTCCGTGGTGGTTTTGGTTTCCTTAGCTTTTTACGAAAAAGAGTTAATTTAGCTAATGGTCACTCAAGTTTGTAAGAAATTTTAAAATGGTCGTTAATATAAATTTTTTTTTTTTTTATTCTGTTTGTGATTGAAGTTTATAACAGTTTAAAAAATATCGACCACGTTTGTCATTCTCTAAAATCATTTTTTTTTTCTTAAACTCATTTTTATCCCTAGTTTGAGCTGTAATAAAATTTTCATTTTCATTTTTCTACTTATTTTCAACTACACATTTTTCAATAAAATAATATTTTTCATCACATTAATAAATTTTCCTTCTTTTTCAATCGCATATTCTTCATCAATCTACTATTCCAAAATAAATTCTTCCAAAATATTGTGGCTCAAACACATCTCCCATATTCTTACTATAAAATAATTTTGCACGTAAATTTAGATTTTTCCATACTTTCTAATCACCATATTTTCAAAAAAAAAAAAACATTATTACAAAAATTATTAAAAAAAAAAAATGGGGCTCAAACAGAGAGATGATCAATTGGTTAGAAAAAATTAACGTAATATCACATTTCTTTTTATGTACTAACAACGTGTTTTCGTAAGAAACAAATGTTCGTGTCAAAAATTGATTTAAGTCCAAATTAAATTTGAAATCTTGCAAAAAGTAGTGTCTGAAAAATAACAAAATCTTATCATTCGAACTCTATTTTCATTTATTTTGAGGTTATAGAACCTTAAAATTAAAGGAAACTCGGTACATTTGAAAGGATGGTACCAGAAAACACAAATATAAATAGAAATATATGATATATGAAACTCATTTTCTATTTTTGTACGAGCTTGGAGAATCCTAGATTAGTAGCAATTCGAGAGAGGGGACAAAATTGGGAAAATATATTTCAGATTTTAACATGGACTTAAATTATTATGTTTTTGACTTGAATGTGACAACTTACTACGCGGAGTACAAAATAACATGTGTTAGTCCATCATGACTAAAAGCAGGCATGTGGAATTTTACATTAATTCCAATCATTATAAATTTTAATGATTATGAGCAAGAATATTAATGTATTCACCGTTTTAAAATATCTTACAAACTTCAATGGTTTTTTGGCGTAACTCGTCCAAGAAATGATATAAAATCAACAATTATTATAACAAGAATATATTAAACAAACAATTGCATTTGCAGTCCTTAATTTTTTACCTTTTTGTGCTTTTAGCCCTAATATTCTTTTTTCTTGACATTTCACTTCTAGATTTCTGTAGTACAAAAATTTATTAAAAAAAATAAAATGTTTCTCGGCTCTTTTTTACGTTGATGGAACTTGAAGATACTTCTTAGTTGTGTGGGAATGAATTTGGTGGCGGAGATGCAAATTTTGGGATTGTCAACTCAATTTGAGATTATCACATGGATAGCTTTCACTTGCATCAGACTCACCAAAATGATGATAAATAGTCCACCATCTAATTCGCTTTGCAAATCGTGCACACCGTGTTCGAATCGAAGTTTAGTGCTTGTTTGGGAAGACTTAAAAAGTTAATGTCAAAATTAACAATTAATTTTAACTACACTATATATCAATCCCAACAGTACATTATATAGGGCACATAGATACTATTTACTTATCAACACTTATTTTGTGAGATTTAAATCAACATTTTTAGCTCTCCCAAACAAGCACTTAGTTACTTTATCGCCGAATGTTCCTAATTATTGGAAACCAAAATGGCATATTGATTGGTCGTGTGAAGTGTTGGAATAAATCAAGGGCATAGGACCTAACAATCCCCTTCCGCCCGGTCTCCTCAAATATTGTTTTCAATTATCATATTTGTTTGTATATTTAGTTCAAAAATGTGAGAATCTAAAACCTAACATGCATTTGGCAAAGGATCCAAGCTAGCTTTGTAAAAGGGAAGATTACAAGGTATTATTCGACAATGAGTATGGAATAAATTAAGTGTGCTTCTCTTTCTCCCCGACTCATGCATTATTTGTCAACAAAATAAATTTGGTGTATTTCTTATTTGAGAATGAGACCATTTGGTATTCTTGGAGAGTTGAGATCTATTGTAGTTAAAATAACATTTAAAATGTCGTATTATGAGCCCGTTTGGGAGATATTAAAATCGAATTAAAATTGAAAAACTAACCGTTACAAAAGTACATGTAAGATTAATAGAAGTTTGCTTCAATATGAGACTACGCTTCCTTTTGTCATTGTAGTAATTTAGTATGATGAAAAGAAGTTTAAAAAAAAATAAAATCGCATACCCTATTTTTTCTAATATCTATCTTCTCTTTTCTGATGATTACTTAAACACTATTGACGGCTCCTTATTTATTAAAAATTAAGGCAAAATCAAATTTATAAGTGGGAAAATCCATTTTTCTCATCCCCTTCCAAACCCAACGACGACCTTACCGCGAAGATCGATCCATGTAAAGATTCCACACAATAACAATAATTAAGATTCACAACTTTACACATAAAGGTTTCATCTTCAATAACCAATCTCCAGTTAATTTCTTTTTTTTATTATAATTTAGATAGACTTTTTTATTTTATGAAGTATGCAATTTATTGATAATAACATGACATAATAATACACTTTGCCCCTGTTTGACAATCATTATTTGGAGAAAAATAATATTTTGAATAATGATTTTTATGATATTGTGTGGTTAAAAAGTATGGAAATATTTTGGGTTTACGTGTAAAATAAAACATGATTGAAAATGAGTGTTGATTGTCATGTTGTTTCACCCAATTCACATCAACCCGATACTTGACCGCTTGGTAGGGATGACAAAAAAGTTCGGGGACTTGGGCTCAACTCGTAAAAAGCCCGAGCCGGGCTCTGTTGTACTGAAGGGAAAAATTCATATTTAAGGTGTATTCTTTACCTAAATTCAAAAGTAAGGTAAATAGTTTGAAAATTCAAAAATCAGGTATGAATTTAATTAATTAAAAATATTTATTAAATAAAAATAATAAAGTCACAGTTTGTGAGTAATGGTCACATATTCATAATTATAAGTTACAAATTTATTTACTGATCACATATCGTCAATTTTTTTGATCACAGATTATTTCGAGGTCATATATCAAAAAATTTGTACGTCACAGATTATTTCAAGGTTACAGATTTTTAAATTAGTTGGTCACATTTTTTAGTCACGTATTATTAAATTTTTATGTCACAGTTGAGTAATTGGTCACAGATATTACCAAACATTTGGTCACAGA
>CAIGRS010016553.1:0-10405 GCA_903798395.1 Fraxinus floribunda
CAGGTCTCATGGAATAAATCTGTTCTTTTCTGCTGTCGCTGTGTATTGGGTAGAATACCTTACATTTTATGTGCGTCTAACTTGCAGGAATATTGATGACGTGGACAAGACAATGGATGAGATAAACGAACAGACAGAGAACATGAAGACGATTCAAGAAGCTTTGGCTACCCCCATTGGTGCAGCAGCTGACTTTGATGAGGTACATGTCTTATTTCTATTCTACCGAGGTTTTTGAAGCTTTAATTATATATTGAAGTTATTTAAGGCCCCATCCAGTGTTTTATTTGCTATTTCAAGTACTTGAACTTTTGTGCTTACATGTGAATGTTTCTGGTGATTCCAGGATGAATTGGAGGCGGAGCTTGAAGAGTTGGAAGGTGCGGAATTGGAGGAACAACTTCTTCAGCCTGCAACCACAGCCCCTGCTGCTCCGGTACAGTTTTCAGCAGGCAGAGTACCGGCTCGCCCTGCTTCTCATAAACCTACAGCTGAGGAAGATGAACTTGCTGCTCTACAAGCAGAAATGGCTCTTTAAGCGACATTTTTCTTTTGTATTTAACTGGTAAATTTGAAGTCATTTCAACTGATTTTGAAATTTAAGAACCGGGATTTTCAACTGGTTGAAACACTTAATTTCCAAATATTCAATGTATATTATTTGAGGCAAATGCTCAAAATTCCAGATTAGCAGCTGTTACAGAGTTAAAAGCGTGCTGACATCTCGAGTTTTCTTTTTGGCCAACAAGTCCATCCTGGACCTTTTGGTTGGCTGGTCGAGTGAAACACTCTTGTGGTTCTGTATACTAAACATGTGCTACGAAATGGTCAACACGACACAAGATGGGTAATTTCCACAGGAAAATTTCAATTTTTATGATGGTATTTGACGCGACGCAAGATGGATAATATTTCCACACGAAAATTTCAATTTTTATGATCCTTTATTTCAATTAAAGGACATTATTAAATAACGTGATGGACTAAATAAGAGGTCCACAACTAGGGATGGCAAAAAAATTCGATAAACCCTATACGCGTGGGAGCCCGCCCGGAACGTGGCGGGGATTACCCGCTTAATCGGGTATTCGGGACGGGGATGGGTAACGGGCGTCTCGTCCCGTTTAATTTTTTTTTTTTTTTTTAAATCTTTTTCTAAGAATTCAATACTTTAAATGGAATATTTTATTAGTTTCAATAGATAATGGAAACTAAATTTATTTGTCTCAATTTAATGAATGTGGAAAATAATATAAATTATCAAAAATTTAAAAAAAATAAAATTAAACGGGGCGGTAAACGGGGCAAGAGCCCCGCACCGCCCCGCTATGTTGCCATCCCTATCCACAACGATTGGACACTGAGCTTAATTTTTTTTAAAAAAAAAATATTCATAGTTTTTAGTAAGCTTATAAATTTATTTTTTTAAAAGTCGGAAAATTAATTTTTATAAAAGTTAAATTAAATAAGTTATTTGTTTTAAAATGGCTCATTTAATTTTTCAAAAATAATATAAAAATATTCAATTTGAATAGAACACAAATGATACTAAAAAGATCAAAATACGTTTATCGAAAATTATATTTAAAAGTTTCGTAATAATTTGTCTCCTCGAATATCTTAGAGCCGCCTTGGTGGCTTTATATAAGAAAAAAGAAAGTGCACTATTAGTATTTAATCTATTAGTTGATTGGCAAATTAATCCTTGACCTTTAAAAAGGAGTTCCTTTGCCCTACTATAGTAAAAAGTGTTCACATTCCACTTGATTATGTTATAATTGTGACAATTGCAAATATTGTAGGTTAATTTTTTATTAATTGATAAAAAAATAAATTACAATAATAACCGGTAAAATCTAACGAAAAGCCTGGTAGAACAGAATTATCCAAAACTAAAAGACAAAGAAAGCATTATACAATATTTTGAACACAGGCAAACTTTTAATAGGCTTAAGAAAAACATAAATATATCATCAAACCTTAACAAATAAAAATATTCTTTTCAGAAAACAATATTTACAAACTAAGACAGTCGGTATGCGATGAAGCATGTATAAGCATAGTCGTGGTTCTTAGCTAATATTCTTGCAATTCAAATTTCTAAACATTTGGTCGAAATTCAGAATAATTATATTATATGATCAAACGACATCCATTGTCTTAAGACTGATCAAGTAGTTAAAAAGAGAAAAATGAAGGAAAAAGTCGAGGGTTTACTTTAACATATCGGAAACCCACTTGACGTCATGGTTCGGGACCTGAGCCAGGGTTGGGTTCAGACTCCAGTTGCCGATTGGATTCTCCTTGCTCAATTTCTCGAACATCTGGACCCTCAAATCCCTCCCTGATTCAATCCTCTCCATAGCTGGCTCCTCCTCGTACCCAACATCCTTTTCCCAGGCATCTGCGTACCCAAAACCGGTCAGGGTTACAGGCTTGGTAGGAGTTGATGGCAGACTGAAGTATCCGGGTCGGGTTATTGGAAACCGTGGCGAACCTAGTCCAGAGGAAGAACAACCTACTTGCAGATTCCAAGAAGGTATGGACTTTACTTTACTCAACTGCAGCTGGCGCAAAGAAGCGATCATTTCGTTGATTGAATTGGAGCCCAGCGACCGGCTGAGGGAGCTCATGGAGGTGGCGGTTGCAGGAGTAATCGGAGACATCGGCGGTGACTCAGTCGGTGGAGAACCCGAATCCGGTGATGATGTGAAAGCGAGCCGGTGTGGCGATCCGTCGTACGACTCGGCTCGTGGACTTAGAACCCGAAGCTGGTCAGCCGAGTGAGCGAAGAAACAAACCCTCCTCTTACAGTTAAGCCCATCTTTGCATGGCTGCGTACGATAGCGCGCAGGGTGAAGCCAGCACTCAAACACACCGTGCGCGTATTCACACTCGTCACCCTTTCTACAATTCCCTTTACGAAACTCCGGGCACGCACTTCCAGAATAATGAAATTTCCGCGGGTCCCTCCGGCAAGCTTTTTCTCCAGGGTGAGCGTACGGACACTCCGTCCAGTCATGTGATTTCCCAAGTGAGCATTTCCTCACCTTAAATTCAAACATCCTGAAATGATCACATGTGCGCGCGTCCACCGCAAAATCTCCTTCCCTAATCGAGTTCGACGGCAAATAGCGCTGATCGAAGAAACAAACCCTAATCGAGTCATCGGTGGCGCTTCCGCCGTTAACGTTCATAATAGGACTAAGATCGTAAGATGCCGGATCATCTGTGTTGAAGGACCATGGAGGTACATGCACAGTGAGCCTATCGTGGTTTCTTTCTCCGATCATCATATTTTGGTGGTATTGGCGTACTGGTTCAGTTTGTATATAAACTGCTGGAGTGATGGGATTTAACCATGGTTTGATAGTTAACCGAGAAGGTGGTACGATAATCGTACGCGTGTATACTGGGATAAGAACACTAGATTTTGTCCGATATTGTGGGGCTAAGGATTTGTTTGATTGGGCTGTGAGGGAATTATATGACGGGCATGTCGTTTTAAGGTGTTCGGTTAACTTGTGGTTTCTTAACTGACTGCCCTAATGTTACGAGAAGGCTGTGGATAGTCAAATAAGAAAGAATTTAGAAGGCTATTATTATTAGAACAATAAAGAAACCTTTTAAAAATAGTTTTAAAAAATATATTTTTTTATTTTTTATTTTTTAAATAAGTAACTTTTATTAAAACTGTGCCGTTTCATACTTAGCTTTAAACAATCTTGATCAATTTTTTTTTTGAATTATATTTCTAACATCAATCTTTGTTTCATTTTAAAATAAAGGTGTCAAACTTTGCAAAAACAAACTTGTTAAGAAAATTTTTTAAGTTGTGTCATCTTAATTATCGATAAATTGATTGATCATTTATTATATATGAACATTTTAATTGTTTGGCCATGATGAATCTTTTATTTTAATATTTTTAATTAAATATCGATGGTACACGTAGGTCGGCTATGATCACGATTAAGCATGTTCTCTCGACAACTTAGTGTGGCTTAATTTACACACAAAGTTCAAATAAATTAAAAAATACCTCTATCGATACAAACATGAAGTGATAACGTGGTCGAACTCCATAAGTTCACATAATTTAAACACTTGGGGTCATCTATAGCTATTAAATTATTTTAATTTATAGCTCTATAATAGAGCATTACCATAAGAGGGCACACGTAGAGAAGGAAGCATGTGCTTCAAATTTTACAGGCACAGAGCATCACTTAATTTTTGTTACCTTTAGAATAAACTTTGGGGATGTCAATCCACAAAGTTCAAAAAATAAAAAAAATAAAAAAAATAAAAAAAATGAGGGAGAAAGAGAGAGACAAAAAAGGATAAGATTCTCTTCTTAGATAGGAGTGAAAAAGATTGACAAATGGAAAAAAAGGATTGGAAACTAAAAGGAAATATTTCCTTTTTTAAATCAAACTCGCGGAATGCAATATTTAAAGATCTTCGTGTTTTTATTGTAGCGTCAAAAAGTAAATTATAAGTTTTCTTGAATTAACATAACACTAATCGAGACTTGACATGAGAATAATAGTGGTTTGGTGGCTAAATATTTGTCACTGTTGTCGACATCGACGAGTTGAGCAGTGCCGAACTTAAATTTTGATAGAATTGACAAACCCTAAATGTTAGGAGTTGAATGAGAAATTAATTGGTGATTTCTTGTAAGGTAAAATCGTGCAAGTGCTCAAAAATGAGGAGGAATAAAATTTTAAAATTTGGAGGAAAATAATCAAGATTCCACTCGTATCGATATATGGGGTAGGCTACTATTTGTGGGCATGCGTTTTACTAAAGAATAGATAATACTATTTTTTATACTTTTAATTTTGTTGGTTTGGCGAACGAAAAAGACCAATGAATGGCAACCCTTTTGATTATAAACTACAAATTCTAAATGAACTGACATATTATTTTCAGTCGTTTTCATTTAGCATGGAGTATGAGTCCGACTACTCAAAAGAACCCCGAGTTATCTAGCAATTTAGTCGCTCAACCTATGATTTTTTTCTCTTGATATACCATCATATTCTGTGGAACATGTGTTACTGATTACGGTTAATGAATGAATGAATGAACTTTAATTTAATTTTTTTTTTGTTATAGAACCAGAACCAGAATCAGAACCAAACCACAATCAAATATTCGATTCTGGTTCGATTTCATTATTATGGATGAACCATAAGACTAAAATGACGTAAATGATTTTTTATTCGTCCTTCATTACAATTAAAATATAAACAATACATTTATTTCCACCTTTCTCTCTATCGAAAAATTTCAATACCCTTGTAAACTTTTGGACCACTTTACTATGTGGTGATAATCTGACGTTGACATATTGTCATTTGCACAAATTCTTGTGGTGTTTGGTAAATTTCATTTTCTATATTACATATATTCGACTGACCTTTGGAAAAGGAAAGGCCAGTGAGATCACATGCAATTTTTATTGATTTTTCATTCAATTTATTCAATATTTACTGATTTTTCGTCATTATTAGTTGAGCGATAAGCTCAATTCAACACGAGATATATCACTGATTGACCTCGAAATTTTTTTGCATTCGCAGTCCATGGGGTTCATTTGTAACTTACAACTTCTATACTTATGCCCGGTCGGGCTTCCTTGTTTCGATTGTTGAACTAACCATTCAATCAAATGGTCGAAAATTTAATATTGATTTATTTAATTTTCAATGTCCCCATCTATGTCTAGTAATTTATTAATGTTATATAGCTCAATAAGTGAGCCATTACTATTTGAGGGTACACGTGGAGAGTTTTTATTTATGGCATTTATTAAGCCATGTTCTCCAAATCTAAATATTTCAAAGATTTGGCATAGGCAAAGTAAAAGTCCAACCACCTGTCGTAAGTACTAGTGATTCATGGTGTACTTTTTGAAACATTCATCATAAAAAGAAAAACATATTTGTCACAAAATAGTATGTAGTATAGAGACAGTTGAACCTACAAGCTCCAGCACAGCCCAAAATAAATTCAGGCAGTGTATTCTAGGTCCAGTGCCCACATAAGCTACGTGGAGCGCCTGATAACCCAAAATATATTAACGAATCTGTATTCTAGGCCCAGAGCCCACATAACACTGTCGAATTAGGACAGGGAGAAAATAAGCCGTGTAGTTTATAGTTGATCATATGCTTTGCTACTAGTGACTAAATTGTATGTTTAGTCTTCATGCATGAAAAATACATTGATGCTTACCCTGATTTTTGAATTTTATTCTTCTTCTATAGATTTGTATTGACCAACCTCGGTGTCACGCAGTGAGAATGATTAGCTCCTCATTTGGCACGACAAGCACGCTAACAGTTAGGCGCGGGGCTTACCCAGATTTTTGAATTTTATTCTTCTTCTATAGATTTGTATTGTCCAACCTCGGTGTCACACATTGAAAATGCTTAGTTCCCCATTCGGCACGGTTAACACGCTAACCACTAGATGCGAGACCTATCTTACAAATAGTGCACTAATAATATATGATCATGTGCATGTATTCTCTCTTAATATTCTACTCATAGCGTGCATGTATACCAGTTGTTCGGGCTTGCTGGCTTAAGAATGAGGGGAAGACGGCCTTGAGGCGTTGAATCTCGGAAGCCAAACCTACGATCAGTGAAAGTTGGTATCAGAGCGGGACCGTTCAAGCATGCGGTGTTGTTATGGAACAATGTCATGTGTTCTTGTGGAGAAAATATTTTGGGTCATAGATCGTATCGGCAAGCTAGCGGGACACGACGAAAGAAGCTGTGGGCAAGAAGGATTAAAAGGGCATC
This sequence comes from Fraxinus floribunda, assembly GCA_903798395.1. Lineage (NCBI taxonomy): Eukaryota > Viridiplantae > Streptophyta > Magnoliopsida > Lamiales > Oleaceae > Fraxinus > Fraxinus floribunda. The sequence continues at coordinate 6,819 of CAIGRS010016553.1, forward strand.
GTTGTACAATTGCTTAGGTGCCTTTCAAAGGAGTTTTCAAGGAGCGCACTTTGCATGGCACAATTCGACATGCGTTGAGACACTACGGTTTAGAGGTCGTCCACCCAGGGAACCAATGCTTAGAGGGGCAGACAGTGAAGGTTGGTGTCGAAGGTGGTAAGTACGAGTTACTGCAGGTTTGTGGAGGTCTATCCATATGGAGTGGTGCCATTATTATCCTTGCAATGAGACGATGCGTGTTAATTGGAAACTCACTTCTCGCTACGAGACGTAAGCGAAATCAAATAGGGGAGAATGTCACGCAGTACGAATGCTTACTCCTCATTCGGCACAACAAGCACGCTAAGATGCAATGCCTATCTTACCAATAGTGCACTAATGATATATGATCATATGCGGGTATTCTCCCTTAATATTCTACTCATAGTGTGTGTATATGCCAGTTGTTCGGACTTGTCGGCCTAAGAATGAGGGAAAGGCGGCTTTGAGGCGTTGAACCTCGCGAGCCAAACCTACGATCCGTGAAACTCGAGGTTACTCTAAACAACCTTTGAAATAGGGATGTCAATAAGGCAAGTTGGGGCAGCCACTTCTGTCCTCCATCACATCGGGTACTTTTGTCTCCTTGTTCTGCACCAGTACCCAATTAATTTAGGGTGTGGCAGGTCCCTTCCCCGTTTTTTAGCCCATTCATTTTTTTATTTTTTAATGTCTTAAGTTGGTGAAAATCATTATTATTATTATTATTAGTCATTTGTAGAAGAACTCACGTTTCCTTTGGAAATAATGATATTTTTTTTCTTTATGTGTAATAAAAAACTTATATGTTGAATTTGATTTTAAAAGAGGATGGTAAAGGGGTGAGGACCGTGTTCTCGGTACTTGCCCCACACTCAGGACAGTCCATGTTGTACCAGATTATGAGAGGAATCTTCGTCCTATTCAGGGTGGTCTCGCAGATATTAGGTATAACGAGTTTTTCTGTTATCCCTATTTTGGACCTTTTTCCTACATCAATTTCATCTAAGTTCCTTCTAATGCAATGGCGGATACATGGGAAGCTGGACTTGCCCAGTCCATCCTCATCCCATTATTTTATGTATAAAGAATTTACATGTAAAAATATTTCTTTTTACATATTAATTCGACTTATTTTTTTTAGTCCAGTTTTGGATCCGTTGCTATTCTGATGAAGACAAACTTGTTTATCCTTTTCTCATCTCTTCCCCTCTGCTTGCCTGGGCAGCCATTTAAAGTAGAACGCACAGCCTGGACAAGAGAATGCATGGAAGATATATAGGGCCAGCAGATAAAGTTAGTGGCGAACCCAGCACTCGGCGAGGGGGCCTAGCCGCACTTGCTGGGCTCTGTCGAAATAGTGCAGGAGAAGAAGGAGATCGGCACGCAAGCGAGGATTTCAGCCTCAGGTTTGGCTTTGTCGTTGGTAACTGTGTCTATTCCTTTTCCTCTTTCTTCTCCCTTTTTTTTATTTTTTATTTTTTTGTAAGTGGGCATTTTGCCTGGGTTGGGCCGAAAGCATTTAATTTTATTTTTTTTTGGTTTTGTAATTGGGCCTTTTGCATGTTTGGGCTGAAAGTATATTTTTTTAGTTGGGCCTCTACTTTTAAATTAACCAAGCCCAATCATTTAATTATATATAGGTTCAAAAGATAGAAATTGGTGGAAGTGATAAAGGCATTTTATCCAGCAATACTTGGGGACTTGCTTGAGTGATAATATATGATTGTAGTAGTTTTTTAATATAATGAAAGTCTCAATAGTTCATCAATTTTCGTCTTATATTTATATATTTATAGTTTGCTATTTTTCCTTGAACAATAAAATCACGCAGGTTATAGAAGGGAAATTGTCTTGGTTCCTATTATATAGATAACTTTAATTGATTTTCCATTTTAAATGTAGGATTAATTGTAAATCAAATGATGCATGATCACATATGAATAGCAATGCTCTAAAACTTTTCGTGTTGTAATTTATGAATTTATGTAAAATTTCATGTGACGACAAGGAAAAAGAACAAGAGCGACCAAGTTTTGCAAAAAATAAAAAAATAAAAAAAAATGATCGACTTCCCACCACATTTATGAATAGTTACTACTTGGAACCTCCCGAGTAACTCACTCAAAGCGCTCCAAAAATTTCGAGTAAGAAGATAAAAGGATTTAATATAACAATTCAATTGATATATAATTGGTAAGCACTGTTTATGAATATTACTCAAAACTTTTCATGTTGTAACTTATGAAATATTTCGTTTGATCTGTGATGACGAGAAATAAGTTCAAAAGCGACCAACTTTTGCAAAAAATATGGTTGACTTCCCACCACATTTACGAATAGTTACTACTTAAAACCTTCTGAGTAATTCAAGTGGCCCCAAGTAGTTAAGCAAGAAGTCTCGCTCTTACGATCACTGATTGTCGACGGTCAATGGTCAACGTTCGTCCGGGCTGAATTTCTGTGTTGAGTCCGCCACTGAATAAAGTGTATTTGATGTAGACAAAAATGCAAGTGTTTAGCGTTTATGTTTCCAAATCTACTAAGGTCTTGTGTTGTCACTGTAATGTTTTTCTCCATTTGTCTTGTTTATCAATAACAGGTATTTAGAGCATGTTTGGTCAGTACGTAAATTATAATTTAAGTGATTATATAATTGCGAATCTTATGGAATATGTAGATAATATTTTAAGTACTTGAAAGATATTAAATTGCTCAAATTTTATATGTGAGAATGTAGTTCCCTATATTATATTTTGAGAATTTAAAAACCGGAAAGATTACTTCCCATGTATGGTTCGCATAATTAACATTATTAGAATTTCAAAATGGACTGAACCACTTAAGCTCAAGCTGTCTAACTTTATTTGTCTCGACCTAGGTCAAGCAACTTAAAAAAAAAAAAAGTCGTTACGTATCAACATGTTATATAATTTCAGGCGCATGCAGTACTTAAATCCATGTTTGGTTCAATTAAAAATTTGATAAAAAATTAAGTCAGAGTCAACAATTAATTTTAACCGCATATTTTTTGAAATTTAGAATTTTTACTAACTTTTAAACCACAGATTTCAACATTTTCATCAAAATTTATTAAAAAATTAATTTTAAGTTTTAACAAACAAGGCTAAGAATGATTAATGTTAATGATACATTATAAAAGGCTAAAAAAATATTTTGTGAGAAATTAGTATATTGCATGGAACAAATTTAAGTCAAATATGCTAAGCTAAGATCCCTATTTCATTTTAAGCCCATATTTGATCCACATTATTTTGTTAATTCTCATTCTTCTACTCATTTTCAACCACATATTTTTCATCACATCAATAATTTTTCCTTTTTTTTTTAACCACACATTTTTCATTACATCAATCTAAAAATGCATTCTTTTGAAAATAATATGCAACAAACATGGACTTAAAATTCTATGCTAGGCAGTGTTCTAAATAGCTTGAAAAAGCGGAGCTATAGAGCGATATAGCGCGTAGCGTGGCCAAAACGTGACGATTCTGTGCATTGTGTGTAAAATAGCGGTCAACGGTTTTTGTTGACCGATTTAGCGCGAT
>CAIGRS010016597.1:0-13146 GCA_903798395.1 Fraxinus floribunda
TTGTTGACCAACAATCATGCCGTTCTCTCTTAGGGACTACTGAAGGGGGAAAGCAAGAGGCGTAAAACACCTTTGCCGGAGATAAGCCATCCATTACCATCAAATGCTGCTTGGAGGACAGTCAAACTCCATAGGGGCAATAAAATGGAGAAACTTTACTTACAGGGATGGTCTGATATGAACGAACCACTGCAAGCTCTGTCAGACTCCTTGCAAGTATGTCTAACTGACTTCTCTCTTTTTTTTTCCTCTAGAAAAACTTGGCATGAGTTTGTGATTATCCTCAATGGCAGGAAAAATATGGCCAAGATGCCTCAATACTTTGAGGACCTCTTCTGTTGTTTGGGATGCTATGAAGAATATAGCTTAAGAACTTCGATATCTATAGAAGCGCTCCAAAGGACTTGGATCATGCCTTAGTTCTATATTTTAACTGTATAATATAAATATAAGGTTCTGTTGGCTAGAAAAGTTTCAGAACTCATTACTGGAATTAACATTGGGTGGTGGTTGTTTAGGGGCTTTTTCAAATTGAACGTGGTATTTGTTCCAATTCGGTAAATGTAACAGTGCTTGAGCATGAGCACTTGAGACTTTTATCATTAGAGAAACGCCAAGACCATATCAAGAAAGTGGCTCCTAATATGGCGAAGCGCAAGAAACTGTAAGTTCTTAGACATAATTGACATAATTATCATGTTACATTGCAAATCTGTTGTGGTAAAGTTCTTTATGGCTTTTAGTTGTCTATAGATTTTCCCCTACTTTTCATTTGCAGTTTTCATCTATATATGATATTCCGTTTTCATCCATTTACACGATAAAGCTATCTCTTTGCCATTGAATACATTTACAAGCACATCCTTGTTATGTGTAACACCAACATATAGTGAACCACTACGAATCATCTACTTCATGAATAGTTTCAATTTATGGATTTAAAATGTATATAGTGGCACTTAAGGATGTTAAATTTGGGAATTAGGAGGCTTATTTGTACTTTAGGGGTGATGACACTGTGACACTGCGCCTGTTAGAAGTTAGGTGGTTCTTAGTTCTGGTGGTGGTTATGTCTGGGTAAGAAAGGAGGCATGGGATGCCAGGTGATCTCGGCTTGGTGTTGATAGTCATCATAAAAGATTTACAGTAAAACTCAAGAATCAAAGCAGAGGAATATTCTCCCTACCCGAATATTGCTGCCAAGAAAAATTATAACATTAAACTAAATCTGTTGAAAGATTATGCTTTTTTTTTTTTTTAAATGTATTTGAGATGCAAGAGAAGGTTGGGTGGCTAGGTAATACTGTAATTGTGGAAAATCCCTAGATTTTTATGGTATTTTTGATAGGCCACAATAAGATTCATATACACAAAAAGAAAAAAGAGGTATTTTGTTATTACTTTTAATGGTTTGTTATCATTGGGGGATGTTAAGGGATATAATCTCATATCTATTAAAGATGAAAATATTGACCAATTTATAAGGGTTTAGGCTACTCTTCTTAATAAGGTTGACCTTTTAAGATAAAACTTCAAAATACTAACATGGTATCAGAGTCCGTTAAGCTCTAACGAGTGATTTGATCTGGTTAAGACTCAAAAATTGAGCACACGGAATTCAAGATTGGTCTGTTCAAATAAGCCATCATCTTGTAGGGGCATGTTAAGGGATAGAAGTCTACATCGATTAAAGATGAAAATATAGACCATTTTATAAGGGTTTGGTATGACCGGCTCATGACAGTAGTAGCATACAACTCTCCTTTCATCCTGACTTTGATTGTCCTGACCACCTGTACTCCTGCCTTTTGTATTACCTCTACTATTGCGATTGATAAGAGCACTTAAAGACTGAGCAGATGAAGCAACATATGCACTAGTATTTGTGCGAAGGACTCTAGTAAAGGTCTCTTGTAGAGATCAAATCTCAGCGCTTAAAAGAATTTGGGATTTAGCAGTTTGAAACTGAGAATTAAGATCAGCTAAAAAATTCATCACATCCATTTGCTTCGTTGAGCTTGCTGAACTTTTACATTAGAGCTAAAAGGTAACAAGACATTCAGTTCTTCACAAGTCTTTTTGAAATTCATAAAATGAGCCTGAAGAGACCGATCTTGTTCTTCATCACGGTAAAAACCTTTACAGACCTCATAAATACGTGACACATTCTCTTTCCCAGAGTACATAAATTCTAAATATTTTATCAGTTCTTTAACATGCTTACAGTGATTAATCAAATTATCTCAGAGTCAATGGAATTCCGAATTTGTAAGAATAAACGGGCATCATCCCTTAGCCATGTTGGCGAGTATTATCTGCTGACGGATCTTTAGTCAGATGATTGTCTATAGAGATACTCCGCAGATAAATCTGAACTGTCTTACACCAATCTAAACAATTTGGATCAATTAACTTATGCTGCGCGATTTTGGACATCAATGGAATGACATCAGTCACAACTAAATTCTTTTGCTTGACAGCCATAGAAATAAAACACAAGATCCAAATAACAAATCAACACCCCTACAAGTATCCAAGTAAACTAATGCCCACACAAAAGCGCAAAGTAATCCACCAAATAACTCAGGCCCAATTACCAATTTTAGAAAATATAATAGTGAGCCCCATAAGATTAAACCACAAATAACATGGGCCCAATAAATCCTAAGCCTAATTACACCACACAGCAGTCGAGGCCAACTCACAGATTGAAGTGCGAAGTCTCTCACTGGAAGAAAAAACGAATAGCGAACGCGCCGGAACCTGAAGCTTCGAGAGAGAGCACCAAACAGTACCACTAGAATCGGAAATACGCAAACTAGAGGCTAAATTCTTCACAACCACCAACTGCTGACAATCGTAGATTCGACGAGAACCCGAAGCGCAATAGCTAGCAAACCACAAGCGAATTTCTCCCATGCGCAAAGTTCGACTTCACAGAGGGACTACTTCGCAAGTGCCACAATGATGTAGTCAGCCAAGGTGAGTCCCTAACCAAAAATTCGAACTTTACTGAGAAAAAAACTCACGCAGAAAATCCTCTTTTGATTGAGGGCTCTGATACCATGTTACAAATAGATTAAATAAATTCTTAATGTCTAATTGATGTAAAGACCAATTATGAGTAGCTGCCATAGAATGAATAGGCGAACATATATTAATTTAGCTACGGGAGAGAGATTCGGAATAATCCACATCATAAGTTTGAGCATTGCCTTTAGCCACATGACAAGCTTTAAGCCTAGCCACTGATCCATCAGAATTGACTTTGACTGCCCATATCCACTTACATCCAATATCATTTTTCCCTGCACATAAGTTCACTAAATCCCTAGTACCATACATCTAAGGCATTCATCTCCTTATTGTAATTAATTAATCGTATGCCTTCATCTCTTCATCGTTACAACATCGTATGCCTTCATCTGTTTTTCATCTGTTCTTCATCGTTTTAGACTTTTAGCACAATAAACAGTACAAATATAGAGATATACTTTTACATATACATCTTGAGTTCTACTTAATCAATTACAACAATTGTTGCCTCACCAATGTCGATGGAGTGAACCCCAAACCTCATTTGCAGCTGGAGCAGAATACTGCTAGTCAGGCAGCCACCCAGGGAGACAATCCATCTAGGATGATTACCTCACACAAACTTAATGGGCAAATTTTTTTTGTTGATCTCAATCATTTAAACTATATATCCGTGGGAAATGTAGATATTAATATATGACTGGTTCGACTAAGGCACCTGAAGATGATCCTAAGTTCCAGACTTGGGATTCTGAAAGCTCGATGATTATGTCATGGCTAATTAACTCCATGGAGTTGGAGCTTGGTCAGACTTGTATGTTTAGACTCGTATGTTTCTACCCAGGCACAAATCCATTACATATGAATAAGCAAACCACGTTATTTATCACAACTTTGTAGCCCATAATTGGCCCAACTCCATATACATACACACAACCCAACTTACACCCCGAACACAACCCGTTCTAACATTGCTTTGGTCACCTGCCTCGTCCAACCTTTGCGGCTGTAACCAACATCTTCTCCTTCTCTCTGTGACTAGCCTCTTCCTTTCTGGTCATACCCGTCAGAAGGCAACAGAAGCTCCTTAGTTGACCCTGCAGCTACTAGAAGAAACATAATAGCTAGCAGAAAATTTTCTGGATGCTTGCAATTACTTCAACAAATCTTCTTGCAATCAATTTTATCAGTTGAATTGGACCTGGACTTTTATCGTGGACAACCAGTGGCTTGATTAGATTCTTGTAAGGTATACAACTTTGTTATTTGAAAGCTTTACTTTCTATTTCAGTGTTCGTGACCAGGGACATCTCAATTTTTTTTTTGAAAAAAATGTTATCATACTACGGGACGCACATACTCCTTGTGAACAAGTAGCACTTCAACTATGGGACTTTGATGGTCTTACTGGACCTGACTTATTTCTTGATTGGCTCTAACGTTGACTTTGATATGGTTTTACCTCCACTTCATGTGCTTCTTGGGTTACCACGTCCAATGTCATTGTTCATTCAAACACTTTTCCCACATGTGTAAGGAAAAGACTAAATTTGTCACTTTGAATATAATTTATTTGATTGACCATCGCACTTAAATGAGGGTTTTGTTTTCAATATAGCATAATTGTTTCCTTATTGGGGTATATTCGAGCTACCATTGTTGCACTCACTTGTTTTTGCTGGCCAATTTACTTTGCTAGATCCTTTTGTTCGTCATTATGCACAATCAATTGAAGACTTTGTGGACAAGTTTCATATATTTTTGCCTTTTGGAGTTCCGTGTCCCTATTTGTTCAGAAGCAAAGATCGTAGCCCTTGGTCATATCATAGTTGTTGGGAGGATTTGCATCCTCAATTGTTCTCAAGTAATAAGTTCAAATATTTGATTCACAAGAAAGATCGTCCCCTTTGGCCCGAGTTCAACCTTAGGATGTCGTTCAAAGTTCAACATATGCAATTGGTCGAGATAAAAGATAAACCTCCTTGGAGTATGAAGTTCCAGTCTACCTCGCCGGATTCGAGTTCTCTCAGCCAGAGAGAAATGGTGCAATATTATAGGAGATCATTATTTATCTAGTTTCCTATTTTGCTTCGTATTTTAGGAAACATGATTAGAGTATGATTTAATAACTTTTATAGTATTTCTTTACTTAGGGGGTGTTTGAGCCCCATTATTTTTTTAAAATGTATTTTGAAATAGTAGATTGACGGAATGAGGGATTAAAAAGAAGAAATTTTTTTTGATTTGCGTGTAATATTATTTTAAATGAAAAATGTGTGGATGAAAAGAAGAGAGAAATGAATTTTGGTAAAAATGAGAATCAAACATCCCCTTAGTTATGATTTTTGAAACTCTATATAAAGGGGGTTAGGGCGATGTAATAAATTTTAGGAAAAATGGGAATCAAACATCCCCTTAGTTATTTTTTTGAAACCCATATAAAGGGGGTTAGGGAGGTGTGATAAAACAACTTTGAATGAATAAAAATTGATATCTTTCATTTCCCAATTTCTCTCTATTCTCTCCTTTCTTTTCTCCCTCATTTCTCCTCTTCTCTCTCCTTTTTCTTTCTTCTATAATTCTCCTAGTGCAGCTTGCGCGACAGGGTTAAAATTGTTCACGAATAAGATGCTCTGTACAATTTTTTCTAAAAAGTTAGAAAATTTAAATAAATTAATGTAAACAATATTTACAAATCAAGAAGTCAGATCTTGAAAATCTTTGGTTATTATTTTGTCGACTTTATCTTGGATTCGGAGCTCTACGTCTTCCCAATCCTTTAAACAAAGTAAACTCTCTAGTCTGTAATCGGATAGAATCATGCCACCTGCATTAAAAGCAAACTCTGATGCTACAGTACATATCGGAGTTGTTAGTAGATCATGTGCTATAATAGATATAATTGGATATTCGCATTGTTCATTATCTACCACCTAATAATGTTCATTAGAACATTAAAATTTTTTAGGCCATTATGGGGATATTCAATTACTTTAAATAAAATAATATTTTTGTGTATTATCCACTGCTTATCTATGTAGTGTGTGCTCTAGAAACTGTGTAACCTTTATGGTTATTATCGGATCACAAGTCAAATGTAAATGATAGAACACTAGTATATTTATTTAAATTACGCATTATCCAAGCCTTCTAGAATAGGGTTTGTACTTAGGTTAAAGATATTTTTGTATGAAGTTGGTCTACTGAATGCTTCCCACTATGCTAAGGGAAAATTCAACACTAGTATGAACATCATCATACCTTTCGTGCATGTTCTCTTGTGAAATGACTCAGTTGTTAAGATCAGTATTAGAACTTGGAAGTTGCATCAGGAGAACCAAATTGAGTTGTGTCTGATTACATTCCAAGCCCGTATTTGACTGCTGCTTCTTTTGTAGTGTCTGGTTCTTGTTGCTATCCTTTTTCCAAGCTAATTTCTCTTTCAGTATTTGTACAACTTTGTGCTCTGGCTGTCCGTCTACTATTGCACCCGTAGCCATTAATTTGAAGTGGTCCCAACACCTAGACATTTGTTCGTTCGTCATTTATTACTTGAATCATCACCATTTCATCATCTTCTTCAACATCATCCAGATCAATTGGATTCATACTCCCTTAGTCATGACCCAAATCATCAGGAATTGGAACATCATTTAGACCATTGAAATCGTGCTCTTATAGCGGAGTAGTTTCTGGAATGTTGAAAGCACCAAAGAATTGGTTGAACTCACCAGTTTCCAACAATATGTGGTAATCCATTTGGATTAGTATATGGAAGAAAGATGTAGAATAATATAATTTCTACTAGAATTGGGCACAAACAACTCAAATAAGTAAAAGAGATAATAAAACTTTAGATTGCACACTTAAAGCGCTAATATGGAGATTAAATAACAATATTTGCTTTTCTAGTGACTTAGATCTAGGAACGTTTTGCAGTCTGTATTTTTAGCCTATAAACAGGCTCTTGTTTCTACATTTTAATATAACAGAAGATGGAAATTCTCTCTATGTCGCTAAAGTTTTGCATCTTTCAGTAATAGAGAAATAAATTGCCATTGAGGTTGACATTTTAACACAGCCACCAAAAATTATATCCCTCTTATTCTTTTATCCACATATTGAATAACTGATTATAGGGGTCATTGAAACCGAGGCATATGAATCACTGCCATTACATTTAGCCCTCCCTTCTTGTTATCTCTTGTGAGCCTCAGAATTGTTTGTTTGGTTTTTACAGTCTGGATAAGCTTGTTCGTGATCCTGCAGAAGGCAATGCGTGGCATGCGGACCACATTATACCTGTCTATAGAGGGGGAGGTACGTTGTAGTCATATCTTTGAGATTTATCGTCTTAAGGATTGCTCTTCTCCCAATTTTCTTTTATGACAAATGTGTAAGATGATTTAAGTAGAAAAAGAAATTCATGTTAATGTTGTATATTTGTTATATGACCATAAATGTTTTTAAATGATGAATAACAAAAAATCATGATTTGAGGCAAAAAAGGGGTCTTGCCATTATGAATCCTCTTCTTCCAAGACCCAAGTGGCCCTTCTTTTCCTTTCAAGACCTTTTAATATTTCTGGCCATTTGACTACTTATTTTGATTGGTCATTTGGTTTGGAAATTTGTGAAAAGGGAGGTCGAGCCATGTGATACCACTGCCCACTGGTTTGAGCCTTAATCCTCTGGGAGAATAATCTGATAAATTCTCTCTTTTTATTTTCTTGATTTGATTTTCTTCTTTAAGTTCTTCAGGTGAATGCAAGCTAGAAAACATGAGGACCCTTTGTGTTGCTTGTCATGCTGATGTTACTGCTGAACAATGCGCTGACCGACGTAAGATGAGGATTAAGGCAAAAAAAACGACTCAAAGGCATTACGAGTAGCCTCATTAATGATGAAAACCCCAGGCAAATTGATCATGTGCTGGAGGTATGGGGATTATCACAAAATTAGTGTTCTTGGCTTTAAAAAAATAGCGATAATTTATACATTGAACATGGTTTGAATAATAGTACTTAAATGCAGCCGGCTTATGCTTGGTTTGGAGATCACCTAATGACTAGGGACACAGATTGTGCATTGGTCTATACATTGGTCTATATATTCAGTTCGGATGACCGCAGTTGATGCTATGGTTTTGTTTACTATCATGTAACTGAGTGGCTAGAGCATGAATGAAACGTGATTTTTTAAAGATAGAAGTGTATGTATGGAAAAGCTTAAATTATAATTTAAGCTGGCCAAACTTATTTTTTTATTCATATATGTCCTAGGACCCCAACTTAATACCCACTTATTATTCACATATTTCGTAAGATTCATAACTTTTAAGCATTTAAAATAAGTCACTGTTACACGCTTCACATGTTACTTATTTTGACTACATTCTAAGATTTTTTCGCATTTGTAGCGTTTCAAATTTCAGGACTACAAAGAATTGGAAATTCAACTGATGAAAGTGGAGGAGGATGATCTGTTAGTTAAGGTTCCTGGGAGTGCGTATTCTGGAGAAAATGTTACTAGAACCGAGAAAAGAAATCAAGAGCAATTTAAGCCCATAAGTTCTTCAGAAGTTATGTGCTCTGATAGTGAAGCCTCAAAAGTCATTCCCACAGAGACAAGGAAAAACCCAGAAACAGATCCCTGTATTCCTGCAAAATCAATATATGCTGATAGCCAAGCATCGGAACAAAACAATGATAAAGGAAGTTGATAACTGTTAAGTTTACATTCAAGTTAAACATTATCCCGATGCAAAGATTATCCTCCATCTTGGAAGCTCTTGCAGTGTTTGTAGTATGTTATATAGTCAAATTACTTTGAAAAGTTAGAACAAATATGTCTATCTTTTGCAGAAAGTTGCACCCATTCTTGTTTGGTGCTCAAAACAAGCTGAAAGTAGCTTATATACGTATCAATGTATCGAATACTGATTGTTTTAGTTTGAAAACTGATTTTGAACTAATAAATCTTGACATTCATACACTAGCAATCCTATAGAGGGGCTGCCTAACTTCTTATCTTTTCTTTCTTGTTTAAATTGATAATACACTTCCTTTTCATTCTTTTTTATTAATGAAATTTCATGATTATTTATAAAAAAAAAAAACTTATTTTTTTATTCATATATGTCCTAGGACCCCAACTTAATACCCACTTATTATTCACATATTTCGGAAGATTCATAACTTTTAAGCATTTAAAATAAGTCACTGTTACACGCTTCATATGTTACTTATTTTGACTACATTCTAAGATTTTTTCGCATTTGTAGCGTTTCAAATTTCAGGACTACAAGGAATCGGAAATTCAACTGATGAAAGTGGAGGAGGAGGATCTGTTAGTTGAGGTTCCTGGGAGTGCATATTCTGGAGAAAATGTTACTGGAACCGAGAAAAGAAATCAAGAGCAATTTAAGCCCATCAGTTCTTCAGAAGTTATGTGCTCTGATAGTGAAGCCTCAAAAGTCATTCCCACAGAGACAATGATAAAGGAAGTTGATAACTGTTAAGTTTACATTCAAGTTAAACATTATCCCGATGCAAAGATTATCCTCCATCTTGGAAGCTCTTGCAGTGTTTGTTATATAGTCAAATTACTTTGAAAAGTTAGAACAAATATGTCTTTTGCAGAAAGTTGCAGCCGTTCTTGTTTGGTGCTCAAAACAAGCTGAAAGTAGCTTATATACGTATCAATGTATCAAATACTGATTGTTTTAGTTTGAAAACTGATTTTAAACTAATAAATCTTGACATTCATACTAGTAATACTTGTAGTTGCAATAGGGAACAGTTTCAGTTTAGAAGTGGCCTAATGCGACTCCTTGCAGGTTATTCAGAGCCTTTCCATTTGCTCCAAATGAAGTGGATCTTTCAGATATTATTGCTTTGTTACAAGATGTTAATCGTCGCTCGTGCCATTTTGTTCTAGAAATGAGAACAAAGTAATCAGCGAACTAGTATCTATTGCTGAGTCAAAAGATTTTAATTAATGAGAATGTTTCATTCTGCTTCAAAATTCAAGATTTTAACTCCTTTTTTCTTTTTTTAACCTGTAGGTCATCCACGTCAATCACAGTATTGCACAACTTCGTTTCAACAATTTGTACGAGAATAAATTTATATGATATAGGCCATTTCAATGCAGGGTTATATAATACCAAAGTTTCTTCATTCCTTTTCAAGAAAATAGAATGTAAAATATGCTGTTCATGAATTCCTTATCAGTTATCCCTCTAAACGTACAAGCTTCCAAATCAATAGTCACCTTCGCTTAGCCCGGTTGTTTCAGCTGCAAAAAACTGCTCTGCTTTATTGATGAAGCTCATGGGAAATCTCAACATTAAGGCAGAAGTTTCAGACGAATATTGACTAGGCCCCAAACACGTCTCTTCACAAAGCTTTACAGCTTTGTTGTCTTTCAGGTTTCTCACCTTCATTGTTCTCATATTATTGGGTGGCAAAAACCCTCTCTGGGGAACTCCTCGACTGCTTCTTAGATTGTTTCGGTATTTCTGAGATGCATCAACCGGTAGTTTTCTAAATTCAAGAGCAGTAAGGTTAGATTCACCAGAGTCTTCTGCTGGTGTGCTGTTTAAGGTCGAATTGCACTGACTGTTTTTGCATGATTTGAGCAAGGAAAGGAGCATGTCCACACTGAGTTCCTGCTGAATAACCTCCTTGTTCTGTTCACATCCAAATGAGGTAGCCACTAATGTGCCGGCTAATACTGGCATCAACTCGGGATCACTAAAGAACATGAAAGGCAAATCGCAGACCTGTGTTACAGGTTGGATAAATTAAATTCTTTAATCCAACATTTGAGATATATGTGATACACAACATGTTTGGCTACACATGAAAGTACTTAAGTCGCCTTTTAGTAATATGTTGTTTCAAAACACCTTACAAGGAAAGGTTGCTACATTTTGCCAGCAAAGCATGGGTTACTTTCAAAATAAGTTACTCATGGCCAACACAAAGTATTTATAATTTAATTTACTATATGTAAACCTACTTAAAATTACATTTTTAAAGCTTGGTGAAAACACACACACACACACACACACAAAAGACTGAAATTCATTACGAACTCACTGACCTTGTGAAGGATGGTTGGGCTCTTTCCCCAGCGAAGGACAGCTTGATTCTCAGGATGGAACAAGGCAAAGTATCCAAGAAGAACCAAACATTCCAGCAAAAGCTGACCAATCTGAGAAATACATAAACATCGAAAATGTATCTCTCAAAACTTATTCGTGACCTCCCTAGATTAATACAACAATAATCCAAAAATATCATCAACTGAAATGGACCCAACACCACCTTTTCCTTTCACACGTAAAATGTTTTGCCTTTTTTTTGATAATTTAGCAAATGGAGGTAGACAAAGTGACTAAATTGAAACAGAAATGAATACTCAGTGAACGTTAAAAACAAAAACAAAATGGTGACCAAAATTGTAACGAACTCTATGAGTTGGATTGACTATTATGCCCAAGGATATATAGTTGGCTAGAAGGATTAGGGGTGAAAGGGCTTAGATTTATTCTAGGATTAGGTTTAAATCTTGCAGATGGAGATGAAGTGTAATAAATCTTTGATTTTGGGCTTCAAATTTGAAATTTTAATCGCCCGTGTAAAAAAATTGTGGGAATCTAATGCTTAAATGGAATTTTGTGTAAAATAGATAAAATCAAAAATCAAAAAAATCAGATTTCTTCCCCCATTCATTCTTATCACATGGCCATAATCGCCATCACCACCGAGAGTGAAGAACCCGTATGCCACTGCCACCTTGACATATTCAATTTCATTGCAGGTGGTGGGGGAAGAGGGCCGGTGGCAGTGCTGGGAGTTGTGTAGATGGGGGAGTAGAATGAATTCTTTTTCCTTTTCAGTTTTATCTTGGACAGATTTTTATTTTACATTTTTTCTCTATACATATTTAGTTTTATGTAAGTGTGTAATAGTCCTTTTAGAGAAATTTTGAGTTTTTAACTGTCAAAGTAACATTCAGTCATGTGGGATCCAACCTCAATGATGAATAGGTTGGGGAGTCCAAACTCACTTTTAAAGGTTAGGGAGATAATGTCACACTAAAGGAAAGGTTGGGGAGCTCAGCCTAATTTTTCCAAAATGAAATCAGTTGTCTGAGAGATAAAAGAGCAGAAGTGACGTGTTTTTCTTTGGAGTTATTTCTTGACTACTTATTGGGTGATTGGCTGTTAGAGAACTAAATCATATTTAATTGAGATTAGAATTGGTATGGAACTAAAGAACTTAGGCATAAGATAAACAGAATTTAAAATTTTTATAGTGATCAGTGAAAAAGAAGGGAAAATTCCAGCTGGGATCCCAAACCTATGTGAAGTAGAGAAATGAGGTCCCCCAACATTCTATTTGGAGCATGTAGTTCACCAACCGTTGTTCTTTACAGCATTTTTGGTCCCTAATGGACAGAAGAGTGAAGACATCAATTTTCACTTAAAAAGACAATTATACCCTTATTTTTAATTAAAAGAATAAAGGAAAGAAAAATGAAAAAGAAAAAGAAAAGACAGAGATTTGACGGTGGTGCTCCTACACCAAATATACTGTTTTGATAAGACAAACACGAAAAGAATTGAACCCATACTATTAGTGACACTAGAAGAATAACATTAAGAATACAATACCCGAAAAATTCTAATATATCCAATTTTGAGTTTGAAAAATTGTTTTTAAAGGGAAGGGTTGGAGTTTGGGGGGTTGTGAGTGGGTTGGTTTTCAGATGACTAGGGTTAGAGAAGGATTGGAGGTAGTCGATTGGCAGGGAAGGTACCATGGTGAGTTTGGCCCCAGGGGGTGGTGTTTGGGCAAGAACTAGGGGATAGTGAAGTGGGCGGCAGCAGCAAAATTAGTTATCTAATGATTTGCAACAATTCTTTGTACGTGTGGCATGTCTCTGTAGCAATTATATTCAGATTCTAAATTGCTATGCTAGAATTTCAGGGCATGTATTGATCAGCTAGTATGTCCACTCATAAGCTAATTTATCGTCAGAGAAACAAGCACAATATCACCTTATCAGTAGCTATTTCCCACTTGCTTGTGCAATAAG